>CM065920.1:32864981-33032481 GCA_033439105.1 Magallana nippona | reverse complement strand
CATAATTGATTGTACTCCCCATTTCTTGGAAAATGCATGTATATATATCGTTGTGAATCGACAGAGTTCACCCGTCCAAATTTTCCTGGAAAGACCTATACTTCATCCTTACTTGCTCCTATTGGTCGCTGGGGAATTGGATCGCAAGCGTAGGGTTAATAGACTTATGGACCTAAAGGACTCGGTTTATCCATGCTTGTTTGCCAGAATGGCTTGTAAATCATGTTGTAAATTTTACAAAATCTTAAATTTAATTGACAATTTTTGTTCTTAACAGTTGTAATGAAGATTGGACACAAGTTCTATAACTAAGGCAGTCCGTTTATATTAATAATACATTATAAAGTTTATGATAAAGAATATACAATATTGCTATACAAATGATAATTAATTAACTTTACATTTGAATCAAATATGTTTGATACTGTCTTCAAACGAAGAGGAAAAAAAATTAAAAAGTACATTTACAATAACAATTGCATTACTGAAAGTGATAAACATTCGATATTAAGTTTGTTTTAATCTCCAACATTCTTGTTAGATCTTTATATACCCAGTTTCTGTTACAATAATTATTGTATGATAACAATTGTTGTAGATTCTTAGTTCTTGTGACGAGCACATTTATAATAACTTTCAAATGACTAGAGTCCTCATGTTCTTGAATGTTATATGATGAAGAATGACACAGTACTTTTGAGTACTTTTCTACTGACCCTCGTAGCATAAAAATTGTAAGTAATTTTTTCTCAAAATATGGAACACAACATACAAAAGGTGGGTGGGGGGGGGGGGCTGTATTGCTACTCTTAATACTCATGTCCTTCCAATTGTTTTTGTTGTCCATTAATTTATGAATACCATAACATACTTATATCATTATAGAGAAGAGAAAAATAGACAATGCCTTTTCTCCAATCCTTTTTTTTTTTATCCATGTTTAAAAAAACTTGTTTACCATTATACTCATGATTGCAAAATTCCAGGATTTATTTAACGATTTAAAAATAGATTAGGTTTTATGTAATATCTTTTAACAAGAATTGTTAGTATTAGTTGATGTTTTTGCAAATATCCTGTATTTAATTCAGTGGGAGTTTCAATGTAGTTTAAATAAAATATCAATTGCTTCCATCGAGAGTTAATATATATATTTAATGATCAGGAATGCTGACAAGCGTTTTAAATCAATAAAATTCAAAATTTGTTTTATTCGAACAAAATTCTAAATCGTTCGATTTAAAAGATTTTGATTTGATTTATTCAATAAGACATTTTCATCCCCTCTTTTCAGAAATTTGAAATGGAATGTGAATTATAAAGATAATTTTACGTCGACAATGAATCTGGTTAAAACTCTCCCATTTAGTATATAAATTATTAATTGCAGTTTCTCTTAAATATTTAATGTCTAAATGGTTGCAATTATCCAATAAATAACTTCACAAAATAGAAAAACATTTAAGCCTTTTAATATATATTCAAAGGCAATAAGTGTTAATGCAAAATGGATCGGTAAAAAGGCAATCTTCCCAACGTTTGGATGCAAATGTCTCAATGCCCTTTTAAGTGGTGTTAATATTTAAAGTACCTAAACAAGAAATACGTGTAATATAAACTGAAGATAATGTTGAGCCCACCTTCCCAAGAATCATTATCATTCCAGGCTGAATAATATTCGTAGATTTTATTTCTGGGCAAGCATTAGAAGTGATTTGAAGAAGAACATCAAAAGGTAGCTAGAGATAACAATTGTTATCAATTAAAATGTTTCAAGGAACTAATTACTTATTGATAGCTTGGCTGAATGGCATTGAATTGCTTTTCTAATGTATATCATTAATTTGGGTTAAGACTAAGAAACAAACGTTATGGCATCCAAAATTTCGAATTTCTCTACTCTTTCTTTTTACGCTTTTAATTGTTTTTAATTCAACTTAAATAAATGAAACCAAAAGAGTGATTGGTTATTTGGAATCCACTAGATGTTCATGATAATAAGTTTCATAAGTGTGCAAAATGTGCATTTAATTTAAAAGAAAAGTGACTCATTTCTTAAATGTTTAATCTAACTTACAACGTGCGTTCAACCTTTGCCAGATTGAGCAAAAGTGTTTTCTTAGTGTGAACAGATTTAAAAGAACCGCCAGAAATAAGAGAAAATGTTTTAACTGTAATAGTAATTGTGTGAAAGATGAATTTCATTTTAGCTTTGGATGTCCTTTGTATGATAATTTTCGTAAAATAATACGTCAAACCTTAGATATTTTTAGAAAAGGCGTTCAATGTTCAAATTGTGTTTTTAAGCTCTGAAAATGTAAAAGAAATAAGCAATCTTGGAAGATTGATATTTAGTAGTTTAGAATTATGAAATAACTCTCCTTTTCTATTCCCTTATAAGTATGGAATCTTTATTATGAGAATAAAGATTGGATGTAAAAATGAATACAAGATAATGAATGAAGAATGGACATATTATCATACAAATGGTGTGTCTGCCACAAGACATTGTACTGTGTAAATTTAATGAGCAGAAGCAGATCTAGATATTAATCACAGTGTTTGATAGTGGGTTTAGAATTTCGATTTAAAAAAAAATTAATACATGTATACTATTAATCTGAAAACCATGTTTTATTTTTCTGATATTCTCATTGACCCCAAATTTAAATAGTTGATACTTTTAATGATAAAGAAAAACATATCTTTTTTTCGTAAAATGGATTAGTTTAATTCAGGTGTTAATGATATTGGTTTTTTTAAGCTTATCAACTTGAATTGATAATAGAAAATAAAAAATGAATAGCTCGCAGAACAGTTAATATAAAATATCAGACAAAATTAGGAAAACTTGGTGCAACCACAAGTAAAATTTATTTTATTTTCCGGATAAATATCTCAACTTTTTCTTTATATAAAATAAAATCGTTTCTATTGATCTTTCCTTCACATGTGAAATTTAATTTTTTTTGGTCCTTTGAAAATCGGCGTATAGAGTCTGGTTGTCTTCAGTAAGGCTCAGACAAGCCTGATAGTATCGCCGAAGTCGAAGAAGTATCATAAACATCGCCTCATTACAGACGTTTAAAGATGAAAAATGTATCTACTTAAGAAAAAAAATCGGAAATGCAAAACACTTACTGAACCATTAACTGCATTAAATTCATTTATCAACTAATTGATTTATGAAAAATTATGGAAGGTACACCAATAGAGAATTATCCTTATTATCCGAATAATATAGCCCCGTAATTGGTTACCCATAGAATACAGGAACATTACGCGCTTCCTTTGAGATGATTGCCGGAGTCTAGTCTGCAAGGCGAGCCCGAGATTAACAATTTTCGCGGGGTGCAACTATTACATCCTATCTTTGAGCCCAATCGCGCCCTGGTTACAACTAAAACCTTCCTAATTACACATAATAGTTTAAGATTTGAAAGGAAAATTTGTTTTGAAAGAGATTTATTTTGATTGATTTTTGTGCAATTTATTAATTATTTATAAACCAAATTTACCGGCTTCCCTAGAGTCAACACATTGCTTTCAGGATATGGCAGTTCAGTGTTATGCGAGTGTTAACCACAGTAAAATCTGTTCAAATCGACGAAAATCTTAATGGCATCTAGTACTAGCTAGTGTTTACATAGTTCCATATCAAAGATACGACGTCGACAGGAGAATGGTAATTTGAAATGTGGTGAAAAAAGGTTGGAAGGTTTAATCATGAAAGTGTATTGCTCATGAAAATGACAACAAAGTCATTGGCCAAAAATTCTGAACGTCTTATTCCTTGATATAATGCGGACGTCTTTAAAAAGGATTATAGAACAATAATTTTATATGAAATGATACTATAATTGCATATATACGTATAGATATAAATTGTTGAAACATACACCGTAGAGAGTTTTATGTTTCTGTTATAAGTAGGATTCAGCCCTTGACCGTTTATCTTCCGTGTCTTTAGAATGGGAATTCCCTATGAAGTTTTGCATTATATATTCTTAGATATTTAATGTTTTTTGCTTACTTAAAGAATTAACTTTAATCAGAATTTGAAAGACCCATCTAACCAAGATATAATTCATCCTATACAATCTAAGTGTACAATGTTCTTGTGGGGTTTTTTTTTTTTGGGGGGGGGGGGGGGATTTATTCTGTATCAAAAAATTCCCTATGCAAACGGTAAGATTATATGCTTAAAAAAGGCAGTATTTTGTACGGTTATACAAGATCAAATACTTTATTTGAAATAAGCCAGCTTAGAAAATTATTAACAATTTTATTGTTTCTTTCTAGAATAACGTAATGATTTGGAAAAGGATGTCTGCTTTTTATAGGTTATATATCTACAAATATACATCAAAATTGACTTAACAATATCTTAGATGCAACTGAAATTTCTTTGATTGTCATATACATGAGTGATAGACAATTTCATGTTTCGTCCATCAAAGACAATCCGCATAACTCGATTGTTACACTCGATCTGTAGAAAATTGCATAAAAACAACAGGTCGTAAAAATGCATATAAATTAGAAAAACGGTAAATGGGATATTTCTTGACATTATTTATTCAAAACTTATGCAATTATTTTACTCCAATTTCCATGTCGGGCATATGGTAAGCTGTCACATTAGTTAACAAAACGTCAACTTTAAACAAAGATTCGATTATAAACGAATTTTTGTGTTTGACCCACCATTTCTTAAATCGGAAGTTTTCATTGTCCGTTTACAAAATGTATACAGATGAAGACGTAACTGGTTTTTTTTTTACAGTCATGATAAGACCACTCCCATCCACGAAAAAAAAGAAAGTTATACAAAGGCCTAACATTCATTTTTTTTCTATTTCCTTTTTTAAAATAAGCGTGTCCTATGATTTCTAAATGATCAATGAATGTTGTTAAGTATTTTGCAAAATCATTGTTATTTTTGTAATTATTTTCATTGCAATCAATACATTTTTTTAAATCTGAATCTCTGTGTCATGGTTTTCTTTCAGACATTGGTTTTTAATTACTTTAAAACAAATACAGCACATAAAAAATTAAATCTACAAAGTCTTATTCATTTCAGTTTAAAGAAACAGGATGTTTAATTCATTTTATGTCGACAAGATAATGGTTTGGGGAAATATAAGTGTTCTCTTTAAATATTTTCGAATACCGGGTATCTCATTTAAATTTTAGATGCCTTCATTTTTTTTCTAAATCAAAATGTAATGTTGAAAAGCTTTTTTTTTTAAAATAAAACACCGGACTTCGTTTAAGTAAAAAAATATCAAAAAACATTTGTAATAATATATGCTCTTGTCTGCTTGAAGCCACAAGAGACAAAAGGCACCGCTTAACTTTTTGAAATTACGCTCTTTGCCAAATAGTAAAAACACTAAAAATGTTTTATACTCCCTAGACAAGGGTGTATCACATTGCATAAATAGTTGTTTTGGATATTGCACCAAAGACGGGTGCAAAAAAATGCAACCATTTCAGTTCTTTGTGATGTCCGATGTCTATAAGTGATGCCATTGTGCACTAATAATATCATCGTCTTATGGTGATGTCAAATTGTGTTTCCAGTGTGTGTAATGGTATTCCTTTCTACATTGTTACGATAGTCATGTGTTTCTATTGTTAACTAGTGTTATCATTTCCTGCTATTACAACCATTGTGATCTTGTGATGTCATTACTTAGCTTCCTTTGCATTTTGTTTAATAATTGTCTACTGGTGCATTTGCTGTCTACCAGCGTTGCCATCGTGCACTGTCACTGTCTATTTGTGTTATCGTTTTAACTACTGTGTTTATAGTCTATACTAATCTTTTCTATTGTCTTCCTGTTATACAATTGTCTACAGGTGTTACAATTGTCTAAAGGTGTCTACCGATTTCTAATTGTCAACTGGTGCTACCATTGTCTGCCTGTCTTTTTTTCAATGTATCATTTTTTGCCCTTTATAAAAAGAACTGTTGCTGATATCATCTGTTCCACTATCATGGACAGATGACCAATGCATTAAAGTCAAGATCTATAGTAAATGATTCCAGGGTGTCTTTTTGGTGCTAGAACCATTATGACGTCATAATTGATTTGATGAATCTTTTTCTCGTATATACTTTATGGCTTTAAGGAATTTTATAGAAAATGAAACAAATTCTTGACATTCTATAACAAATCATGGGTAGAGTAATCTCGATACCTATATTCAATTTGACATAATTTTAAAGAGGTTAAGAGCTTGTTTGATACCGTATTTGGAGAGACTGCAGGCATTTTAGGTATATACCGTTTGTCAAAATTGGACAAAACTCTGAGATTTGTTACTTTTTTCCTTCTTATTTCATACAAAATGAGAGTTTAAAACATGAAATTTCATTGTGTTTACCAAACAGTTAAGTCCCTGTACACCCTATCAATTAAAGCTATTGTTATGAAGCATCATTAAAAGAATTTCTTTCTGGAATTTCATATAGTTGTAGGCACCTTTCATTTACTAGATCTTGACCGTAAGTATTGAATATAGTTGAGTGGGTCTATATAGGGAAATCAGTAGCCGAGTACATGTTTATCCAATTAAATAGAAATCATTATGATATATGGAATATATACATGTATGTTGGTCACGTAATAACAATATACCAAATTTTGGTGGGAACTAGCATGCCATGTACCAATGATGTCACATGCTATTCCAAATTATTATACATGGACCTCCTTAAAAAATGTGATGTAAACATTGTATTTGTTTTTAGCTGAACGAAGTGCACTCTGTTTTAATACTTTACTGTTTGTACAATGCATCCCCCTTTCTAATTTTTTCCCTTTCCAAGGAAGAGGAAAGACGTCACGGTTAAAGACAAAGCTTTATAGTTAGTAAAACAAAACAAGATTGTGTTTTTCCGAGATATAAGGGGCATGGTCACGATTTTGGTCAACAATTATTTTTCCGATTTTTAATGTTTACAATGCTTCAGTAAGGCATTTTAATAGGCAACCAAAATTTGAGTGTCATTCGTTGCCAACCGAAAAATATTCTAATCACTTCTAAAAAGATGTCAAACTGAAGGGTGATCTGTGAAAGTGTTTCACATATATATATAATCATCAGTTGACCTTTTTATTTAGAAATCTTGAAAGGAAATGTGGAGCTAAAAATTCCTTCCTTTTACACAAATCTGCACTATCTTAAGTAATGTTTTTAATTTGAAACTCCTTAATAATGCATCGTTAGAGGGAATGGGGTAATTTACCGGCTACTCTTGTGTGACAGTTAAGTCGACTAATTAGTTCGAGTTTCCTTAAGAATCTTTCATGTTTCGCCTCTTACTCTGTTAAACAGTTTAGAAGGACTCAAAATTTTAGTTCCAGGCACCATGATTGTCAGAAATTGTGATCGGGAATATCTTAGCATCAGTCAAAATAAAGAATGGTTTATCTTATTTTGCTGTCTTCTAGCGTTTAATTACTACTATTGTGTACCGTTATTATTATATGTGAAACACTTTCACAGATCATCACTGGCATCTTTATAAAAGAGTAATTAGAATGAGTTCAATAGTGTCTCATATTGTCACTGGAGTTAACGATTTTTATTAACACAATATTTTTATCGTTTATTCCCATTTGTAAATCTCGGAACGCGAGTACATTCAACCTTGTATTGTTTTATCAAGCTTTTTCTTTAACCATGCCGTCTTTTCTCTTCAATAGCAAAACAAACGGGGGAGAAACGTTGCATTGTACAGTACAGTACAGTACAGTACAGAAAATAGAGTACGCTGTGTACAACTCAGATCAAATGATAACATCACAGCTTAATTAGGTTGTCCACGTAAAATAGTATACAAAATGAATGTGACATTATTGGTACGTTGCATGTAAGTAGTTCCCCACCAAACGTTGGTATATTGTTATTACTTGTCCAACATACATGTATGTATTCTAGTCATTGTAATGATTTTGCCTCCGTCTAATTGATATACGTGTTTTATGCTAATGTCTTTCAGTGTATAAATGCACTCAACCAAACTTCGATATTTGATGCAATGATTGTCTATCCATGATAGAGAAATACAAAGAGGCAAACAAGATTTGTGTTTGTAAAAGGTAAAAGAACAAAGAATAAACTGAAAAAGACCTTAAATAATAGACAAGAGTAGCACTGGTAGACAACTGTATCACCAGTAGACAATTGTATCACCAGTAGACAATGTTAGCACCACTGGACAATTGTATCACCAGTAGACAATGTTAGCACCACTGGACAATTGTATCACCAGTAGACAATGTTAGCACCACTGGACAATTGTATCACCAGTAGACAATGTTAGCACCACTGGACAATTGTATCACCAGTAGACAATGTTAGCACCACTGGACAATTGTATCACCGGTAGACAATTGTATCACCAGTAGACAATGTTAGCACCAGTGGACAATTGTATCACCAGAATAAAATTATATAACCTGTAGACAATTGTATCACCAGTAAAAAATTATATAACCAGTAGACAATTGTATCACCAGTAGACAATGGTTGCACCAGTGGACAATGGTTTTACAGGTAAGCCATAGAAATATCAGTGGACAATGGATAAACAAATGAAAAGCGATAACAAAATAGACAATGTTACCATCAGCTGACCTTTTTATTAAGAAATCTTTCGAGGCTAAAAAAAATCTACCTTAATACTAATTTAATGTACAAGCTAATTTAAGTATTGTTTCTAATTTGAAACTCCTTAATAATGCATGGTTTGAGGGAGTTGGGTAATTTACCGACTACTCTTGTGTGACAGTTTATTAGATTGCTGTCGATGAATTTGTACTAATGTCCTTAACAATACTACAAAATAGCTTTGTCAACTCTTCCTCTGTTAAGCAGTTTTCATCAATTTTCAAAATATCAATTCTAGTCATCATGATTGGTAAAAATATTTATTGATTAGGAATTTCTTGGCATCAGTCGAAACCAAGATTTTTTTTTATCTAATTGTTTTAAGAATTGTTTTGAAGGACAAAATTATCTCTATGCATACAGTTTGTAAATATACTAGGTAAGTTTTTATAAAGACCAAAGCAGTGGTAAGAATATTTTTATGAAAATTGAAAAATGGCCACATTATATGGGAAAATCGGGATTTTTAAAAAGATTATTGCAAATTTATTTAGTAAATTAGATTTCGAACACGATGTTTGTTGGCCAATAGTAGTTCAGTGTTTAATCCAATGAATAATTGGGTTACAAGGCACGGAGTGTATGACGACACGCCTTAATGAGTTCAGCTTTGACATGGTTTTGTGTATATTTTTTGGTATCCTTAGGTATATTCTGGCATATGGATTTTTTTTAAGGTCCTCACTTATATTCACTCTCCACAACAAATCTAGTACTCCTGTTTTAAGAATTATTTCATATGGAGTAAAACGCCATAGAGTTGATACCATACATAGATATTCCGACTTCTCCATAGCATACCTCAGGCACGTAGAATCTTTTTTTGTAGACTTATCCGAAATCTTAAAAGAAACCCACCTTATTCGCAACTTTTAAATTCAATTATCTATTCAAGTACATAAAATGCTTGTTGCGTGAAAAAAGGGGAAGGCTACCTGATGCTACGTGCATGCACCTCATTATATTATATAAGTATATTGCTCACCATTCAATGCTTATACATGTACTACTAGATAATCATGTCCCTGTACTGTTAGCAAGCTGAATAAGTCAATTCGCGAAAGTAAGTATCAAGTATAACCAGGCACATATCTTCTTCAAAAATGATTTGTAATCAATTTTCATAGAATCAGTTTGATGTTTATTGTTTAAAAAGTCAATTTTAGACAGTTAAATGGTTTTTGGTCCGTCTTTTTTTCTTTTTTTTCTGGGTGCACTGACAAACATGTATATATAGGTTTATTAATATTTTATCAATAAACGTACTTAAAATATCCTTTTATTGCATTGTTTGTTGAATTTGTTAATAATTTTTGTTGTTATCTATATTATCACATTAGACGCAAGAACAAACTTCCACAAAGAAATATATCTATTGTATTTATCTACTTTTTTCTCTCTGAATGTCTACGTTCAGTGATATAAATGCTCCCACTTATTGGTTGACATTTTATTGTCATTTTCAATTAAGATGTTTGCATCTAAAGTCATTTGATTTCGAAGTTTGTTTGAAATTCGAAAATTGAATTATTTCTTTGAAGATGCATAATTTATATTGTGGCATTATGACAATTGAAGAGAAAACACTGTTAAGTTTTTGTAAGTGAACTTTTATTTGTATCAACAATTTACTTTTGATCTTGACAGAAAATCGCAAATGTCCCCCGTTCATGAGATACCGAGCTAATGTGTCTCGTTATATCTACAAAAAAAAATGTATTTCTCTATATAGCCCTACTTCAACAAAGTCGAAATGCTTTCAATAAAGCTTTTAAAATTTTATTCTTAATTTAATACGAGATCAGATAAGATAGGTAAAAATGTGTGAAATTTACATTTTATGAGACGTTGGAGGCAAGCACAATCTGTGAAGCAGCGCACTCGCACAATTAATGAAATCGACACGACCCGTGGTACGCAACAACGATATCAGCGAACAACCCCCAACCAGCCAGAAAAAAAGAGACAGGCTGCACAACGTTGATTACTTAGTATTTGAGTTAGGTCATGTCACAAAAATGTCGAGACTGTCTGGAATGCACCAATGGTTGATTTATTAATTGGCTTCGATATATGTGTTTGATTGTCCTCAGGCAGTGCCCGGGTATACCGTTCCATTTTCCGATTAAGTATTAGTGTTTCCTTAGCATTTTAGTTGGAAAGCGTTTAAAGACCATTTAAAAACAATTATAAATCTATTTTACACCAACGTATGATTAAATTAAACTTATTTTTTTTTTATTCCAAAGATATGTTTAAAAAGATGTTTGTTATAAAAAAAAAAATCTGAATCTGTTTAAGCAATCTAAAATATTGTAATGAAGTAATGCACTCTAATCCATGGATATTTTCAATTATTTAAGTGCAAGTTTAGAATTCTTTTTCTTATTTTATCTACTATATTAGTACATGTATCTTTACGGATGCGATCAAAAGATGTCTGATTATAAATATTGTTAAAAATCCATGAAATTATATATTTGGGGAAGGTGGGGGGGGGGGGGGGTTGCGGTTAAGGAATCCCTCAAGTTTATGACACTCGATCTTGATATAAAAAAGTTGTAAAATAGAGTTTATTTAGGACTTTCCGAATTATTAACTGAATTGTTTCTTTTCGTAAATTAGCGAAAGAAATATGTTATTTTACAGTGCAACAAAATACTCTACGTATTTTATCTGGCAATTTTCTGTCATGAAATGTACGATTTTTTGTGAAGACATTGATGTGTTGATTATGACTTCTACACACCATACAAATGTAGACTTTTCATCAATTGAATCTATCGTACATACATATCTTCGCAAGTAAAGAATTGAAATGTTCTTTAGTTTTCTTAAATGTAAACAATTACTAAATATCAATTAGAAGAAAAAATATTACCTAACATACATATTATGGGAATATATATATAACACTACCACCTCAAAATAATTAAAAGGGGCTAATTTTGAAAACTTAATTCTAGCACCTTTTTATTGAAATATCAATCGTGTTTCACGGATGTGTTTTAGAGATCAATTCAATTTATTTGGAAATAAATATAGCAGTACGTACCTCTTCAGAGAATTGGTCTGATAAAAGGTTAGTCGGTAAAGAAGTATAAACATCAGTGTAAGAAAAACATACGGTAATGATTCATAATGATTTGGGATTTGACTTCTCAAGTATTTTGGTAAAAATAAGCCATGTCCTCAAATACACGTGGAATTACATTATTATCATTGTAAAAAAAATATCATTGTAACAAATATCTGATTTTCATCAATGTATATTTCTCGTGCTTATTTATTTTTGCTATAGATTATAATTAAAGTTTTTCCCCACTTTACACATGTAAAAGATAATTTTATTGTTTGAAATGAAATATTTTTAAAAATATCTTTATTAAAGAAAACTAAACGGTTCATTTGGCATTGTACCCTTCCAAACGAACTCGTGATTAAAAATAAATTTTCCCCAAGTAGCCAGTGTACATAACTATCGAATAGAACAGATTTTTCTAAGACCTGTCCGATCCAATTTTTTCCTTTAATCCATCGCTGATCATTTCTTAAGAAGAGTTAATTACCAGTCTTCAAAGCCCATGTAAACATTGCTAATGACGAATAACTCTAAAGTAAATATTTTCTTTATCTCTCCAATTCAGGGAATGAATCGAGGTGAATAAAACTCCTCCAAAAATCCCTTTATCCCCCGTTGCTGATTCCGAATATTTGCATGAGAAAGGATGGTTCGTAAAAATATGATATCAACGCTGACCGAGACAAAAATCTCTTTTTCATTGTTCTTTCTGAAATTCACTCAGCTTTTGTCCTTTTTGTCCCTTAAGAATCAATATCTATGGCTAATAGACGAATATAAATTGACCAAACAATTATTTAAAATTTTTTTTTCAAATCTCTTTCGTGAGTTGCACATTTCTTAGTTTTGGATTTCTTTTGTCTGTTTTTTAAGTGGATCTTTCCTTTTTATTTTCAATAATTGTTTGGGGTTTTTTTTCGGGGGGGGGGGGGGGGTAGGGGATTGTTTGCTTTTTTAATTTTTGCATTTTTTTTTGTTTAGTTGCTTGTTCGTTTATTTTTATTTTTTATTGAAAAAAATTAATCTTTCACAATAAATCTCTATCACGTAATAATTCAAACTTAGATATATGTAACTTGTATGGAATTTATAGGAGAAAAGAAAAATGAAGAACAATGAAAACATCACAGAAAAAACCTAAATATTTGGATTTCAATAAAGGTATTATATCTGAAAATTGGTACTGGTATAAAGACAAACGATAAATGTATACATACATGTTAATAAGGGTGTCCGTTCAGCTGAAAAATAAATTGTGTATTTAATTAAACTAGGTAAATTGCGTAAAGGAGGGGATAGTCTATTTATCTTCTCATGAATTTTATAAATTTATTGCCAGAAACGTCTTTTGTGAATAAAGATCAGAAACATTATGAATACTGTTACAAAATTACGAAACTTCGTTGCAAGGCGGCCGTTTTATATTCTCAGTGATGAAAAACCATGTATAGGCGATTTGTACATTATGTTATAGACATAAAAGAGAGCAACAAACAAACCCTTAATAACGAACGATCGATTGGCCAAGGAATTTCAATGTTGTTATATGATCAATTATTTATCTATCATTTACCCTTTATTTCTAATTGTTACATTTTGATCGCATTGCGTGGAAAAGTAATACCTAATCCACAAATAGATTAAGCCATTCGGTTGTAAATGTTTCTTTACTAGATCAGACTCTTCAATGGACATCAGAGGGCCGCTTATTTCAATAAAATAACAGACAAGAGCTTTTGTTGAAAAATAAAAATTGACTGGAGAAATCCAATTAATGAACTAAATAAAGTTTTTCCTTTCTGTTTGAAAAGATACTTTAATTCTTTCACGGTTGATTTCCCGTCGTAAACCTCGCGGCCTGGCTCAGCGGATACCCCACATCAAACGAGCGCAGTGAACGGCGGCGGGTGTTTACTTATTTTGTTTATTTTCACAGAAAATCTTCCTCAGAGCTTTGAATGATCGCCTAATTTTCTCTTCAGTGTTATCAATTAGCTTTATATCCAATTAAAGACGCTCCGAGAAAAACCGGTTGTCATCCCCCAATATCCCCATGTTTCTCATCCATCTGCGAACACGCGTCAATTTTAGGATGTCTCGCACATGCGCAGCAGTCGTCGAAGGAACAAATTGATACAGTATACACCAATCAGAAAGGTGTTACAATTTCTACAATTACCAGTGAAAGGACGGCCCCCTTTTCACAAATGTTCATCTATATCCCTCGGTTCTTTAGAGAATTTTAACACTCTATTTACACTGGTATATGATTAACTCAGGATCTCATTGCAAAACTCACAAGATGTCGTCCCCGAAAAGCGAGGATGCCATGTCACCATCGGGGGATTCCAAAACCGAAAATAGTGATTCCGTCAGCGAAAGACTGCAAAGACAGCCGAAAGAAGACAACAGTGACGACAATTCGGACAATGTACGCACAACATCCTTCTCTGTGGCCGATATACTGGACCCGCGGAAATTCACGGGATGTTCGACGGCGGAAAAATCCCGGGTCTGGGTCCCCTGGAAGAATCGGAAGCGTCGGTTGACGGACAGCGGGGACAGCACTTCAGACGACGACAGGGCCGATGGACCAGGTATAGATAAGTTTAGGAATTGTGGGTGGCGGGGTACTGAGGTAGAAAAACACAATACATGTATAAATAGGAGGAAAATTGCATCTACAAAAAGTTTACGCCGTACTTTTTTTTTCATTTAATCCTCAATTAATAACCTCTAATGGTATAAAAAAAAATTATTCAACGATTTTTTAAAATAAATTAATTATAAACTATTAATATGTTAGATAGATATATCAGAGTGTAAATTTATAGCTAAATATATTTTTAAATTTATCATCTTTATAAATATAACCCCCCAAAAAACCTCCATAAAGATTTCTATAAAATTGATGTATTCTAATTATAATTTTTCTATTAATTATTTTCTTATCTAAATAGAAGTTGAGAAAATGTAACATGATAATTTAAGGTAAAATAAGCAAACTAAAATCTACACTAAAATTATTATATTGACAAAAATAAAAATTTAGAAAAGATGCATCAAGAATGAACTTTATTTTCTCTTGAATGCAACACTGGACTGGAGAGGAAGGGGGGGGGGGGTCCTTCAAATTGTTTATGACATCCTCATTAGATGAATTAACAGAGCAGAATTTCATCTTCATTAATTAATTAGTACGCGGTGCCAGATAACGCAATATGAAACATTAACCACTCTTAGCGGCATGGCTATCATTAGGTCCGATTTGTCCTAATGAAGATAAGACAAATTAAGGACTCTTTACTGGCATGATAACGGTCATTCTGCCATCCTGCCCCTCCCCCCGCTGGGGCGCTGACACCTTCTTCAGACATGGTCCCCGGTGGTTCACGCAGATTGGGCAAACACAAAAACCCTCCCTCACTGAAACTTTTCCCTAATTCAAGTGAATTCCTTAAGTTACAAGGTTTATTAAAGAAATTTTACAATCGATTTAGTTTTAATTTCTGCGTAATTGGTTACTAAGTACACAACAAAGGGCTCCCCTCCCGCTTATCTGAATTAGATAATTGAATAAGTAATCAGGTACAGCCTGTCCGTAATATCAAACATTTTAGCTCCCAATATTTCCAAAATGCTTCCAAGATGAAGCGAATTTCTGTCTTTTATCATGAATATTGAAGATGCCAGAAGACGGAAGTCTTTATTAAATTATACCCTCCAACCCTGCAACGAATGAATATAATTAGTGAGTTTTATGTACAGACAATGTTATATAAGTAATCACTATATTACACATAACAGATCAAAATTAATTTTCTGTGGATAGCCATGTAATAAAAAGGCGACAGTGGTTAGATTTTGTCGATTTATTTTCATTCTTTTAACATACATTGAAGTTTTGTTGAAACGAAAATGTAAACAAAGAGACATATTTTAAAAAGTAAATCAGCCGCTGTTTACGATAAAAAGTGTATAGTGTTACTCCCATGAATTCAACGGAAACATATGTGTCCCGTCAGCAAATGAGAAAAATAATTACTAGTATATCCAATTTCTGGTTCTCTAAAATAAAATTTCGCAATTTTGTTTTTTTTTTCTTTTTTAAACTTCGGATAGATGTGTCAATAAAGTAAATACATTTTTGTAAATGTTTTGCTCATGCAAACAGTATATATCCCATAAATCGCCTTTTCTCGATATATGTTGTATCTTTTTATTACCGAAAATAAATACAGGTGGGACCAGGTTGTAAATGATAGAATTTTCGGCTACATGGGTAATATTAAATCACATATCATTATTGAACCAAATTACTGTGACATCCAGCAATTCGCTTCTACATTATGTGGAGCACGTACATAGCTTCTTTTAAAATTCTTCATCAGAGCACCGCGTCCTTTCTTTCAGAACAATAAAGATAAATTATATAACATGAGATACGATTTGATGCAATTTCCCGGGCTATTACTTCTCTCTCAATAAAGCCATCAGATGCTAAAAGTTGTGGTTTTTCATAAGAATACAGATACAGAGTTGTTTTTTTAATTGCTGGTAATAATGATATATCATGCTTGATATCTCTATTAAGAAAACTGTCACATATGTCAAAGTTAATGTTTGAAGCATCAGCCAACACAGATGTCTCTACCTTTTAATATAGCTATATTTTAATTATGTAAAAGATATCCAAGCAAGCGTGAATCTGCCGCTTAATTTCCCAAACTGTTGTGTATACATAAACATTTGAAAGCCAACCTTCACTTGCTTTTGTGTCAGGAGTATTAGGGCCACATTCATCCACCCTTTCCTAATCATTCTTCCCTGTTATGTTGTATTCCCTGTGTTTATTTTATTTCATAGTAATTTCGTTAATGTTCGATTCTGAAAGAACTATTAAATTGTTTGTAAAAATATTATGGTGGATTTGTGTGGTTTCTTAATATAATAGCAAATTATTCATTTTTATTTGATATCAAGTTAAATGCCCGACCCTATTAATTTTTTTCCTTGACATAAATGTGTTAATTTTAAATTTATTCTTATTCTTTCGTCAGGTGCATACCTTTTAGTGGAATAAATTGTAAATTTTATATAAATGCAAACTAAATAAAAAATAAATGGAAATTTTTAGAAAGGTTAAACAAATTCTAACCTTATTTACTCGTTTAAGAATAATTTTGATAACTGATTTTGTACCTCGAATTTGGAGAAAATAAATCGTCTTTTTGATCATTCATTAGCAAAATTATTTGACATATAGGTATGATTTTATCTTTTTAAATTTTAAGATATAAATATTGATAACAACCTTAACTTAATATGGTGCAATGTCATACTATAGTATCTAATGAAATTAATACATCCACATATTTTTTAATTTGTTTCTAAATTAAAAAGACCTAAAAATTTAGTTCATTTTTATCTTTTTTTCCCCAAAGGAATCACAGATACCGCCACTGATTTATCTTGTAAAAGCAGAGTCGGATCCGAAGCAGACGATGAACTACGTCATGATGACGAACTTGATGATGATGATGACATTCTAAGTGATAGTGAGGACTGTCTAGACAAAAAATGTAAAAACTTGGACTCTTCAAAAGCGGGTAAACCTCGTCGAGCACGGACAGCATTTACATACGAACAATTAGTGGCTTTAGAAAACAAATTCAAGACAACAAGGTATCTATCAGTGTGTGAAAGACTCAACCTAGCGCTTTCATTGAACCTTACAGAAACCCAGGTGAAAATCTGGTTCCAAAACCGCCGTACAAAGTGGAAGAAGCAGAATCCCGGAATGGACGTCAATAGTCCAACAGTACCCGTATCTTCGAGTGTGTCGACCTTCTCTTCCCCTTACTCCTCCCTGTACGGTCAGGGACTACACCCCTACCTCCCTAATCATAACCTGATGGGAGCCCTGGGCCTCCTTCGCGCCCATCCTGCGTACGCCGGACAGAATCACCCCATGTACTACCCCTATCTTGGACAGAGTACGTAGTTTACGCCATGCATGGTACTTATAAAGGCCAAAGCAATAAGCAGTGATTTTACTTAATTCAATCATTGCATTGAGTAAAAAAACCAGATTCACTCTTTAAAGTGACTCAAATTTGTTATTGTGGTTTTTTAAAATGCTAGAACAAGAGCAAAAGGACTATAAAAATATTTTCAGCATTACTGATTGAGTTGTGACAGCCTGTGAAGTATACTGAAACTCCCTTAGGCTCCATTTGTGCTCCCGTGCAGTAAAACAGAATACAAATATTTAATATTTATTCGCAGAGCTCGCAATGATGATGTTTTATCACGCAGGACAATGTATTAATTTGTACTGATTTCAAAGTAGATATTTATGTTTCCATGTACATGTGCTAGAGATTATTCTATTGTAAATAAAGTGAATGTTTTACAAGTGAAACACCATGCATTTGTGTATCTTTGCAATTATCTTAATTATGATATCACGGATCACATTTTACTACATGAACCATCGATAAAGATTGTATTGTAATACACTTTTCCCCGCAAATTACCAAATATCGGAGGCATCAATGACGCAAATTTGCATTGTTAGCATTAAAAAGATTTTTTTTTCTTTTCACCTCTATCGCCTAATGGTTTTTCATTTAAGTGAAAAGAAAATTAAATTCGATGCTTGTTGGAGTATCTACGAATCACAACAGATTATCTATAAATGAGAAAAGTTTACAAAGTTAGCCAGGAGGGACCGATAATGCATCACTTGATTGTCAGATTGACACGTGCCCTTCGATATCATCGTTACATTTAAGTATTTGTAATTAAGACGATTCCGTTTGATTAGCAATTGGCATGTCTGGTTTCCCCGGAAATGTTTAGCGAACCATTCGATGGCGATAGGGTCACATGACCCGTGTACTACACTCACGCAACTTCGTTTTCCCTCAACTTCCGGTATCAGAATCATATTGACAATTTAAAACAAATATATTCACCCGTGTTTCTGTTTTTGAGCCTAAGGAAAATGAACGGTTTTTTAATTTTATATTTGTATTATTATTAAAAAAATGTTTAAGGCCAAAGACAATAGCACTGATCCTGACGCTAAGAGAAAGAATAATTTGATTGACAGCAATGAGACTTCATCCAGTTAAGATTTAGTCGCTAAAATATTACTTTCTATCTACACACACGTAAATGTACCTAAATACGAGGTTGAAGATTGTAAGTTAAACATGTATAATTAGCTGTGATGGACCAGTGTGAGTGTTGATAACATCAAGTTCTTTTCTTGTTGTTGTCTGTTGTTTTGTTTATTACCAAATTAAGAACCATACGATTCATAGGTTTAACATATAAATAAGTTGTACAAACATATGTACACATTTTACAAAAAAATCACTATCTTTAAATAAGTCTGAATATGTACGTAGCAGTGCAAATAGTAGTGTACATATGTATTACAATGACAAAATAAAAATGATAAAATAAAAGTAAACAGGATAATGGAGAGGATATTCTCAAAACAGAAAAAAACCAATAAATTTTTATTCAGTAAATGTCACGAACGAGTTTGTATTTACAATGAAATTAATTTCATCATATCAACATCAAATATTTTCGTTTTAAAAACGTCGCATCTGCTGGAAACAAACTAGATAAAAAAAAAAAACACCCATAAAGCAGTCAGGTGAAAATATGTTTTGATGATTGACAAACGGAAGCTACCGTCCTCACTTTGATATTATAGTATAATGTAATGAAACAATTTTACATACATGAAGTATGTTGATTCGGGGATGGGTTGGGGTGGATTGGGGCAAAAAGTAACATAAAAAAATTAACAATATTTCAAAAGCTCAATCAGGTTAATTCAAACATATTATAACACCGATAGCACATTCCAGCAAGACATTGTATTACTATTCATTGAACGGTTCATAAAACAATTGTTTCTATTTTTGTTTACAAAACTTAAAAACCTTTCAAACTAAACTAACGCAAAAACAATAATTGTAACTTTCATATGTATTATATAACAAAGACAAAGGGTTAGCTACATGCAGTATCCATAGACAAAAAGAAGAATGCAGAAAATTGAGGGGGTCTCATTCGAAGCAGAGTTTGGATTTAAACTTAAATATGACTAACACATCCTTTTCGTTTTATAGATTGATATATCATAACTTTCCTGTTAGTCATCTCCTCTGGTGCCGCCGAATGCCATTTAAATCAAAATTACCACATATTAAAATCCTTTCCGTATTTACACAATTATACAATTTTCTCCATTGAGTATAAACGTTTAAGACGTGAAATCCAATGTTTAAGTAGTTTTTAAATATTTTTAGAATGGTTTTTAACCTGTTAATTTGTGGATAATGCACGTTTGATAAATTTAAGATTTTTAAGGTAATTTTTCTGCATCTGTACTGGCAAGCTATGAGCGACAGGTGAAAATACACTATTCATTCAAGTCACAGATGTCTTCAGAAAATAATGATAAATGCTCTTATAAAAATTTACTGCAGAATAACAACAAAGGTTAAATGGCTAAGTACATTTCAAAATGCATCAAAATTGCATCATTAAAATATCAAGAAAAAAATTGCAAAAATCAAGCTTATGTCATCATTTGTGATTTTTTTTAAAAAAATCGTTGGCTTTATTTTTCTCGTCAGTTTTTTTTAACATAAAATATGAAACACTGTTTTACTTTGGTACAAAAGGTACACATAGTAACCTAATGAAATGACTGAAATCTTCTGTGCTTTGATACTTTAAAAGTTATTAATGTGTTACATTTAAAATAGAAATAATATTCAATGCTTAAAAACATATCAATATTAGTAGCCTGTAGATAATAAAAAACGATTCTACCTCCTTAAAATAATATAGACTAATTCCTCTTTGATGAATATCGCTGTTTTCTATTAAGATATAGATTCAAGAAGCTTTACAACTGCATCCGTCTGGGAGTGTTTTTGATGTTATCAATAAAAGATTACAGTAATTGTCTCAGAAAGAGGTAATCTCATTACTTACATATACATATATCACGATCAATTATAGATAAAGACAAACATATACGGCTAATTACATTGTGGACGGTGACGGTGGAAAAGATTCGCCATTTTTTTTTGACGTGGGATACACATTCAAAAATGACCACGTGATGCGGTCTCGTTCGACTTTGTCTGCTCATTAAACAGCAATTTGTATTTCCATCGTCTTTGATTCCATACATTACAAAGGAATATGAACCTTTAGAAATCGGCATCTTCTCTCTCTCTCTAGTCGATTTTCCTGTTTATGTTTCGATGAAAAAGCTATTTCATGGTTTAATTGGCGTTTGTGAAGGGTTAAAACTACACCGTTTGGTCAGAAAATAGCTACTTATATTAAGATAGGTTTAATTGACTCACTTAATGTAAATCGGAAATCTTGAAAGACGTCGAAACTTGTTGAAAGATAATCTATGTCCTCCATATGGTATAAGCGGTAAAGCGCCTTGATGACCATCGCAGCTGTACATACACAGGGCATGAGAATATTCCAGATAGTGTGCTTGATGAGACTAGGAAATAATACCCAATGAAGGCAAATTACTTCTATTATAAAAAAAAATCATTGAAATTATTACATTGTTGTTAAATTGTCAAAATAAAATCTGCTTCTACGATGACATTTATTTGATTTAATTGTATGGTTAATTATAACTTTATAATATCAAAAAAATATGTTTGATTGAACTTTCAAATGTCAAAAAATTTATGTTTGATGGAAACACAACTTTACTAATCGCATGATAAAATCTTGATCATTATATTCACAAAAGTAAAAAAAAAATAAATAAATGAATGAAAATGAATATTATTTGATTTGGTTTAAGGCAAGAATATTTATATATAAAAAATGCATTTTCCTAATTTCCAAGATATTTACACTACTTGTATGGTTCATACCAATTTATAATGATTTCTGCTGAGGTTCCACACTGCATTTTACAAAGGTACGACGCATTTGAAGCTAGTGCTATGCCATATATTTACCAATGATTTATACCCATTATCTTAGAATATCTCTTAGTTCAACAAAACACAATCGCGATAAACTTGCCAATAAATAAGTGCAAAAAGAAGACATTTATTTTCTCTAAAAGGTATAATTCTCCTTTTCCTCACTCCATGTTTAAAACAGGAAATATAATAATCCCTTTTGACCATATCCTGCAATTTTCAACAAATTTAGATGAAGTTTTTTTTCGATTATATTACAAATTCATGTAAATTGAATTTCTAAAAGGAGTTGAAGTTATGCACGAATTTCATCCTTTCGTAATTAAGATCATAAATTTCTCGACAGCTGAGAAGGTTAAAAAGGATATGATTTTTACATTAAAATACAACTTAATTCCTCTTAAGATACAAAAATTTGACCATAAAATCACCCATTTGAATCAAAGTCTCTAAATTGAAATCCTATTTATTATCAAATTCAATTTTAAGCAAATATTAATTCATTTCGTACAAGATGTAATTGAAAGATAATTGCGAATCTTCTCATTGTTGTTGTGCCTAATGTTTGCCCCGGGGGACAGGAATCGCAACTCATAAAAACGAGAGGTGATCCTCTTCAATTTCAACACGTTTAGTCAATTGCAGAAGTAAGAAACGTAACGGGCATTTGCCCTCAGTCAACACATTTTTATTATGGGCGCGTGTAATGAACATATTGGCACAACAAAGATACCAAGTTTGCATTAAATCTAATGAATCAAAAAATTGACGTAAAATTAAGGGAATGTGCGGGAAGTTAAAAGCTTGAATTGGTCTCTTTTGGCGAATTTCATTAAAACGCCTGTTGGATGAAGGGGAAGATAAAAGCCAAAACACGATCGTCATCAATCCGTACATCCTCTCCTTACAAATTTGTTACATATTAGTGCCATCCGTTTCCAAGATAAAACTAAAATTTAACAACATTAGCAATAAGCATTACATCTGATAAACAACATCTCTAATCTTTGTTTTTCTTATTAATTTTCATATCATAAATTTCTGAAATACTTTTACACAGTTAAAAACATTTTTATTGAGATTTTCATGATACATGTGTTATAAATGAAGAGATAGACACTAGAGTGAAAAAAAGAAATCCAATTATAAGTAGTTTTTTTTGTGAAACGAGATGTACCAGTACTAAATGAAAAAGTGAACACATTTTATTGTATAAAACATACAAATATTTTAGGATGATATTATTTATCTTTAAAGAAAAAAAATCCAAAAGAGGTTCCCCGTTTTGTCTTGTTTTTAAGATTTATAATGTTTTTAAGAGGGATCGATGGTCGTGACCATTTTTAAACTGAATAGACCTCCTTTATAAGAAGAGCTCTTTACATGTATAATCATATAGGAATATAATCAAATTTAAAAGGTAAAATTTATGGAATTTTTCTTCACTGATTAATGATTAATAACTTAACAAATCATATATGAAAATTTTAGGTATATCTGATGGTTAATTTGTTGACCACCCAGCCCCCTTAAAATATGCATACGTAATTTGTGTCTCTGTTTAATTGTTGAATTAAATTAAAAATTGTCCGCATGTCCAAAAGGCAACGAGCAAAACTTACCTCTAAATACGAATTTACTGCTAAAAATAAAAACAACTTTGGGGATTTTTTCTTATATTTGTTCAACATGAACGTGAAATTGTTAGTAAAAATATTTTGCAAAATTCGTGGGTGTTTTTCAGATAGCCAATACCGCTTCTCAAAATTAGCAGGATCATCGAATGTTAATGGAACTAATTCAATTTCCTTTAGTGAAATATTTGGCTTGGTAGCAGGATTACGGTTAGCACTATTCAATAAGAGCGATTTAAAGTGATAACAATTTAATTAAAATGGAAATTGCCACCGAATAAGAAGGCCCTGACGCCTGTCACAGATTTTCTCCACAGCTAATAATTGTCTACAAATTGAAGCGAATTCCATCAAGCGAGCTTTCAGAACCCTTGTCTTTTACAGAAAGATTTCCGAATGTCTCGAACCGTTTTCCTGCACATAATTCTCTAAAAATTAGATTTAGCAGAAACAAAATTAAATTGTTTGCCATTAGCATGGAATTATTTACTAATTGGATTGCTCGTTTTCAGTGAACTGGTTCCAATGACCACCTTAAGGGCTCGAATGCGATTAAACGATGCTATTCATTTGGGAGGTAATCGCGGGCTCTCAACTCGTTATTACAAAATACGACCCACCAGTCTGATACAACAACTTCATTTTGTCAGCTGTATATCCTAAACACACCATCAATAAGCTCGCTCTCTTCATATACCTGAACGTGTTTATTTAAATTTCTTCACTGTTTGTTGACAATTAAATTCTCGGTTTATCCGCGCCGTGGCGTACCATTAGCCCCTAATTCTTAATATCTACAAAACACTAACCAAAGCGGTTTCAATGCTTAATCTATTACTAGACTGAAAAGAAATGTTTTTGGTAAGAGTTGACAAAATCTCTCCGCAAGGGAAATACTTTCCATCCCTATAATTTAACAGATGAGGTAATACTTCACGGGGAAATAGGATTTTGCGTGTGATAATTATTTTTTCATTAAAATTTAAACGGATTAATGAGCAGAGCTTTGATTTGTCTTTAAACGTGGTTAGATTTGCAATGACCGTTCTATTAACATGTGTTGTTGGCGGAGATTGCAAAAACATTTTCAGATTATCTTCTTAAATGCAAGCTTTTGTCAAAATATTTTCATACGAAATGTTGGTGGTTTATTTCTAGTTCAATTGAAGTTAAACAAAATCAGTGCTACTAAATAAACAGCTTTAGGTTTTAACAGATAGACGTGGAATAAACTCTACGGGTTGTGATATCATCTACAGTATACAACTCTCAGATATTCCTTTTCTTTAAATAGAAAGATTCCACAAGTTTACGGGACTTAAACATCTCGAAGAGAGAGAGAGAGAGAGAGAGAGAGAGAGAGAGAGAGAGAGAGAGAGAGGTGTTTAGATTTATATGCATATATGTTGCATCCAATATGTGCAGAATAAATTAATTCATACTTGCTAACAAATATATGAAATTAAATTTATTCATGCCCTGCCCAACCTTAATATCAGATTTAAATTAACATCAAATCATCTTCTTTTAGCCTAAAAATTTATATATCAATTCTAAATTTAATATTTGATTTAACGTTTTTTTTTCAGTGTGTTTTAGGGGATGTTTATTTGATTTGTTTTTGTTTGTTTGGTTTTTTTTTTTAATTTTCATTTCAGTGATTTATGGTGAAAATTTTGTTTTAAATGAACTTTTCATTTTAATGAGGAAAGGAGTAAATGACGAAGTGAGGATTGAAAAATAACATGTATATTATTGTTTAAGTTACTGAAATAAACTAAAGGAGTTTCACTTTGTGTACGGATAAGTTATCATTGTTTATGTAATACATAATCATATCAAGCGGGAAATCAAAGTATGCAGGAAATAGAATGAATAAATTTCGAAACGGATTTATCATATTAACAGGGGCGCCTTGCAAATTGGGTTAAAATAGTATATCAAACGGCTGTAGCAAAGAAACAATAACACAATTCTATCAACATGGGAGAAAACTATAAACAGTTCTGACTTTTCTACACCGTGAAAAAATAAATCATCATTTAATAGGTTTTCAAAAGAAAAAATAATTAAGTAAATGTTTGAATGTGCGTTTTTTTTTCGAATCTCCTATTTGTTCCGACTGGGGTAAAATTATCTATGCATAAAAAGAAATGACGAGTTTTTATGTGGACCAAAGATAAACAAGCTTAGCTGTTCAGCTTTATTTAAAAAACCGCCAACAGAAGCGCTTGATGTAAATTAAAGACGATTAGAAAACGGGGTTTTAATGGGAAATACACAAAATTTTATTGAGACGCATTGGCAAGTATTCCGTTTAATTTGCTTCAATGTTTCGCCTTTACCATAAACGTCCAGGGCGCTTTTCAGATGTTAATAACATTTGCATTAGTTTCTTGCAGAATGACTATAACAATGGATGATTGGACGTGCATTTCACGGATGGTCACACTCTGTAATTAGCTTGACCCTTCAGACTCTGCTTGGGTGAATACAATTTGTTGATCCGGGCATTTATCTACTTCATACAGGGCCAAAGGTCAGTGGAAATACAAGTTAAATATTAAGTCTCTCTGGTGGTTCAATGAAGCCCGTTTCAGCTAACAACTCGAGGAACAAAACTTCAAAAAGACACATTCTTTTGCGAATTTGATATCAAACAATTTATTTAATCTCGTTCTGAGTTCATGCTACTTATTTTTGCCAACAGTATTTTACTATTTCAAATTGATGGTATTTTACTTGTGTTTTTTTCCCTTTCTTTCTCCTTTTTCAACTGTGCTACGTATTTTGCAAAGAATCTTTGTATTTGTTCAAAATGATAGCATTTTATTGTTTGTATACTAAATACTTTACGTATCCAGATATGTTATATCATTCTTTTTGGTTCTCCTCTGAAAGAAAGGTTAACAAATTACTTTCACATGTACATTGTACATTGGGGAAGAAAAAGAAGAAAAGGGAGAAAATCCGTTTGAATTCTGTTGTGGATTTGGCATATAAATCATTATATTAATCTTTATCTCATACGTGTGGTGTATACTACCCGTGTGATAAACCGTTGCTTTATCAAACGGGTAATGCTTTATCAAATACTTCCGGTCCGAACTATTTGACACAACCCCTCGCTTCAACGCTTCAGTGACCTATTTTCGAAGACTTTCTAGTATTTTCCTTATAGCTATATCTACTACCAAAAATTGATTTAAAATGGATTTTGTCGAAGATTTAAATTACAAATATAAAGGAAAACACATAACTGTGAAGTTTATAAAACTGCAAATCACGTTAGCTATCAAGGAGTTCATTCTGACGACGAAATGAAAACAGAACGCTTTGGTTGTGTTTCTAAACAAGAACTTACCGAAATAATGTCTCCCAAGACTTTTATTTCACCAGCAGTAAGCATCGATCCTTATTCAATATTTTTAACTTCGAATCATTAGGCTAGTGTTCGTATTATAAAACATCAACAACTGTTCCTCGTTCGAGTCAATTCAAACTAACGAGCATTCGCAACTTTGTGTATGTCAACAAACTTGATTATTCTTCTGATCAGTATTTCCATTTAATTAAGTGATTAAACTCTAAGAACAATTATTTAGAGATAAACAATTATTTCAAGGTTTATTTCAGTGAAACTTTACATTAAAACGGTTATATTTATCTCCGAAATGACGTACTAAATTGTATTGCGCAAGGTCACAATAACCGCATAACACAACCTTGCATCATCGTTTAATCATTGAAAAAAATCAATTCGGGTCATATTAGGGGCTGTCTCAAAAGCTTCATAATATAAATCAAATTGTATGAGATAAATAGAACATCTATAATTGTGTGATTTTATATTTGCTTTATCCAACTCGTTGAAATGGTTATATTCGCTCGGCAAGCCTCGCGAATATATACACCATTTCAACTCGTTGGATAAAGCAAATATAAAATCACACAATATAGATATCCTCTATTTATCACATTTATATTATATTTAATATGTGTAAAATTTTACTTTTAGTATTGAAAAATTATACGAAAAATATCAGTCTTAATAATTTTATTAATTTCTTTAAAATGGAAAACTATACAGATGAAACATTTATTTATTTCATAATGTACAATTGTCTTTTTTTAGCAAATATATTCAGTACATATTTAAATCGATGAGGAAGTGGACATTTAAAAAAAAAACATGTTATACATATATAAGTAACATGCCTGTATTTGTATAATACACAATATCAATTTGTATCAGCCTTTGTGGCACATCGAGAAGAAATATTCCTATAATCAAAGTATATATACTTGGATTTAAATTATTTCTTATGAAGGGGCTAGAATGATAAAGGTATTTTATCACATGTTTATCTCAGTATGCGGTGGATATCACTCATGGGATAAATTTTTGATATTCCACTGTGTGTTCTTACGCCACATGACGTCATAATTAAACATTACGTAGCTTCAGGCGGATGATTTACGTAGAATGGAAAAGTAACAAAACAATTCAGTTTGAAAATTGTAGAGTTGTAAATGTGAAGCATTTAATGCTGTTTTATTTTTTTCTTTCATGAATTTATAAAAATATGCTCAAAAATGAAATGTTTGTTTGTTAATCTTTAAGGGACTTTTTTCCGTGCGTAAAGTTGTTAACGTCTTGTAGTATATGTGTGGTGCGGTTCACAATTATAATTTTTATAGGAAAGATTGAGGTTTAACAAAATACGTGGTAAAACATGTGATAAAAAGAATCTCTCATGATTTGCGATGGTATATGATTTTTATCCAACTCGTTGTGTGTTTTCTATCCCCTCGCCAAGGCTCGGGGATAGAAAACACACAACTCGTTGGATAAAAATCATATACCATCGCAAATCGTGAGAGATCCTATATATATCTTCACGTTATTCTTTATAACGGAATTCTAATGATATATAACAGGTTTGGTCGTTTACTTAAAGGACATATCGCATGTTTTTTTCTTCAATTTTCGGAATCTTTCTAATAAAATCATTCTATACTCATTAAAAATTATTCTCATAATCTTTTATATAAGATAATTTGATAATTTTATTAATTTGAAAGCGATGAAATTCAAATCTCGAGATATGCATATTTTCTCTCTCGATCTGCCCGAAAAGACACAAGAGAACCCCCAACCCCCACCCCACCCCCTTGTCTTTTAAATTGGTTGAATCATTACTCTTTTTAATGCATATAGGAAAACCTTTCAGAAAAAAATTATCATAACGCCTCATGCGAAATGATGTTCTAAAATCTGAGCACCAATATTGGACAGAAAATGGTTTGTTGATGTGCAATTATATGAGATAATCATACAATACAAAACCAAACAAGACGGAAAATTAGAAAACGTTGGTTATCACCAATGTAATGAAAATCAAAATGAATTCCCTCTTAATGAAAGCAGAATAAGACCTTACAGACTTTGGGTTTTATTAATTCCTCTTAAGGAAGTATCCGGTGGAGTTTAAATATGTCGGGTCTTTTATGGAATGAACCCTCTATTGACTTAACAAGGATTATTGAAATTTCCCTCGCCTTGGAGGCTCAGCAAATTGGACTCATCAGTAGAGTTACGCTGGAAAACGTGAGGATAATGACGGCAGAATGGAGATCCATCACCTAACGATGGTCAATTATCCCGCAACCCGCCATCAATCATAGCGGACGTAACCGATGCGCATGCCCCTTAATCTCTTTCAAATCATAATCTCGTTGACACGAGGAAGAAAAGAGACCTGTTCTTTTTATAACTAATCAAAAGTATGGACAGTTTGACCAAATGTCCTGTAATTCTATGTTGCATTACACTCATTGGTGGTTTTTTCAGCTTTTATGGCGGGGAAAAGGTCGTAAATAAAATCAGAACTTTGTTTCTGAAAACTAGTATTACAAGAATCTTATAGAACTAATTAAAAATATTTTCGATTTAAAGATATAGTTATCAATTCCACAAGTTTAAAATGTTCTTATTTGTTGTATTTATAAAAAATAACCTAAATGGAATGCTTGTTACAAATGTTATCTCCAAACATCCGATAGAGAGATGAGTTATAGAGGGTCGGGCTTGAAATTCCGCCGTCAATGGCTTCCATTATATGTATCATGACAGGGATTTCTGATATTATCGCGACGATTAAGAAATAACCAGTATTCAATCACAAAAACAGCGACATAATGGTCTTTTTATCGTGATATAAATCTACAGAAGAACTAGAAATTATTGCACAGAAATGATTCCTCTGAAAGTTGATTGGCAAGCAGAATTCTACAAAGTGGTCCTATTTGAACTCCTCAGTCGCAAATGACAGTAAGATGCATGATAAGAAATAAGCGACATTTTGTTATCATTTGTTGCTATTCAAAATTGAGATATTTCGAAGACTGACGTGCAATCAATATTGTATGGTTTAAGGTTTAGATTTAATAAGCAATTTCGATGTTTTCGTGTGATAAATCCGCAGTTTTGTTTTGCTCGAAAAGATGAATGTATCTCGAGACATGTGACAGTATTTTCGATTTTCGGTTGGCGATCTTATCATTTTTATAATGTTCAACAAATTCAGATTAATATAACTAAAACGTAATCCTGCAACCAAAAAGAAAGAAATATGGCGTGTAATTATAATATCCGTACTTGCACTTCCATTTTGTAAAGATAACTGATACATGTATATCGGATTCAAAAATTAAGCAACACGGCGTTTTATGCTTAAATCTTCATTATTTACAGTACTGAATTGCCAAAAAAAAATTGTGAGGATGTAAAACTTTAGGATCAGGATTTTTGTGCTTTGGGAAAGTTTTCTTTTTGCTTGTCAAGATTTTTTGGATGAGTTTGCCCCCCCCCCCCCCCCCCCACCCCATCCACTTTAAAAATGGTGCTACGTGCCTGCTATGAACATAGACGCTTGACCCACGAATTTCTTATTCTCATTAACATATTGTCAAACTACAAGATCTCTAGAGAGTTATTCACTCAAATTGGCCCCCGTAGCTCATTTTAGTAAGCATATGCTTAGATTCTTAGAGGTTTTTTTTCGTTTAAAGAGATATAAATACACTATATGAGTGGTCATGCACGTGATAAAATCTCATATTTGGGTTTAGTGTAGATTTGATTACGTACCAACTCGTATTCATATCCCCCGAAAAGTCAAAGTACGATTTCTTATTCTTTATATTCATACTATGATTTAATTACTGTACTATAAAATTTAATTCAACCCCGTTTTTAAATAAATTTATTGTTTAAAATTTATTATGTATGCTTTCGTTGGATTTTTTTCATTACAGTTGGCCTCATTGCCGCTTATATTTAAAGTAATCCGAGTATCGCACTGCGTCACAATCTGGATTTTTACATAGTTATAGTTACAATCACAATCCCCCTCCCTTGGAAGGATTAAGAAAAACAAAACATACTATTAACCGATCTTCCACAACAAAACAAGAACAATCTGAAGAATAGAAAAAACCCCTGATACGATTATTTCGTAAATACTGTTATGGATGAATCATTTTATTAATAAAGGATTGTAAAAGATTGTATTGCCGTGGTAAGAATGGATTGCATAAAATTGTATAGAAATTGTTTATACTATTTGATATTCAGTGTATCTTGAATATTCCTCTTAGTGGTATTCTACTGAATATCATACAATGGTAGATTTGCACATGTAAATATTGTGTCTTACTGAAATGTTGGACAATGAATTGGATAAATATTACTTACATGTACTATCACAAAACTGAGTATTTCTCTACATCACGCATTTAATTGGTCACCGTTTTAGGATTGAATCCTAAATTCAAATGTGTTAAGGCGAAAGGAATACTAATCTATTTCATCAGTATTTATATTGGCGTCTTCGCAGTGCAATTTCACAATAAAAAGTATTATTAATAATTAATGGAAAAATTGATATTCATCGCATACTGATGCAAACATGGGATAAAATAAAACTTTTTCAAACTACTTTTAAAGGCTAAACTCATTTACAAATTTTATTGAATAACACAAACTTTATTCTCAAGTTAATATATCACATATTACATATACAGATAAGTTGCAGTACAAATACACGGTTTACCCTTCTTTTAAACACAAATCTCTTAAATATACTCGAGCAGTGTATATCTAAATAATAAATACACTTTGTGGTCAATCTTTTATTTATTTGGAGCCATGCAAGTATAATACAATTTTTTTCTTAAACAAACCTACTTAGAAAAATGTTTAAACCTTAAAAAAAAAAATAAACAATTTGTTAAACTGCCAATTAATTACGATGACATTTAGCTCGAGTGTAGATTGATAAAAAAAAATCCTTAAACTAATAGCTCAACCAACAGCATTGAATGAACGAAAATGGAAGAAAAATAAAAAGGCATTGATAGGAAATTTCGTATTTTGGACCACGCTAAGTAGAATTAAATGAAATGAAAATACGAACAGCTCAACTTTACAATGAAAGAAGGTGGAATGTTGTTTGATTTACACAAAAAACTACAAATGTGTTGACAATTCTGCTAGAAAACTAAAAATGCAAGGATAAATAAATCTTAACAGATTATCCTTCTGAAGAATAATATTCAAGCATTTACCCTTAAAGCACATTATATTCGTTTCATTTATGCATTTATGTTTATTCGTATCTTTATCTAAATTTGCTTTTACATTTTATACCGTCTATCTTTATTTCTAGTGAAATTACCAGATGGCGTCAGTTGAAATCACCATAAGATGTAAAGTTGTATTGACTATGGGAGACTGTTTCTGTTAGGGCCCAAAACGTATCAAGATGGACCGCTTTTTACTTCATTAAATTGTGACAACTTAAATATCCCAGCCATTTAAAATTCGATTTATTTAAATGTTCGCTGGTAAAGATCCATTATCATGCTTCATTATGGCTGCTCTATGATAAATATCAAACTCATAAATCCGATACATTTTCGTGTGATTCGCTAAAATTTTAATGAAAGGTGGTCACTAATGTCTTTCCCGTCTGGATAAAAATTACCCTGTCTCCCGATGACCGGTATTAATGAAATATCGAGCCCGATTTGAGAGATATCTACACATCATTAATACATTTAAGTACACGATTAATGCATTATTCTCCCATTAAATGTTTTCCCGCCTTAGAAGTCCCCCAATTCTAATAATTCAAAAGGGAATAAATTTATTAAAGGATTCTTTTTGAGTGCTCATTTCGAAAACACAATTTAAAGATCGTGTATATATTCTTTCAGTCATTGCCAGACTGAATTGATACATCCACTTCACGAGAGGAAAAAAAATATATTTTTTTCGCTAAGCATGTAACATCAAGTTTATCCTATAGTATTGTAGCGTATTGCCGAAGACCACGAACTATTCTGATTTTAGGTTTAACAGATGGAAGCCATTAACTTCTTTGTGCAATTAATGTATGAACATTTTAAAACATGACATACATAGGTACGACTGTGAAATATAGTACTTAAAATCACATTTACACCAATTTCGTTTTATTTGCGTTTTCAAAATAAATTAGCCTATATCACATCAGACAACACATCATTAGTACGCGCAATTCTATAGAAAAAAATGACATACTTGTACATAAAATAATGACACGAGCATAAAGGAATTATTCTCAAATTCATTAAAAAGCATTATTAAAGAAATGCTCGATAATTTCATTGAAAGAGTGGCCCCTGTACTTTTAACATTTCTATTTTATTCCAATTTTTGCTGTTGGTGTTACCTACATGTACTACAATAAATGTTTTTTTTTTCAGCCTTGGGATAAAATTTTAATGACCATCTCTTTATAAATCCGTTTAATATAAATTATATATAGGATTGGATTGTTACGCCCCTATCCCTATCAAAATACAGAGGTAATCGAAGGAGGACGTCCCGTGTTTAGACTGATATAATTGCTTAATCCTGGACCTCTGTGTCGTAGCAGGTGCGCGACTGCCCCGGGCTCCCAGGCCTGTGAAAGAACCACTATCCTACACAGGGGGGCTTATCCCGCATCCAGTCCTCTCATGGTCATCTTCGCGACCAAATTATTTATTAAGGAAAACTCGTCCGTATTGTTCGCTAATGACTTCCAAATGAGAAATTAGCCTCTTTTTGTTGATCGCAGTTTAAACCCCATCATTGAGAAGCGATCAGATAGCGAGAGAAGCACTGGACCAGATTGTCGACTAAAGCAGTAATAATTGAAGTGTCAATCGGGGGCTACTCAAAGGTCTAAGTCGTTATAGAGAAGTCCAGCTCCCACAAACATATCACTTTTATTTAATCAATTAAAATCGTGACAACACGAGAGTGACATTTCAAGAACGCTATAGTGCATCACAATTTAATCTATTACCGTAATTTTATTTCAGCAAAACCTGTAACGAAGAGATACATTCCGAATTTCTTCCATTCAATTAGATACAAGTATGAACATTCGTCGTTTCATTAAATTTGATTAGGTTCTAGTATTTACTAGTAAACTATTTAGATTCGTTGGTTCGTCTATCTAAATTCTGTGTTCCACTGAATTTCATTTATAGATTTATTGATTCATTAAGTAGATTATATTTATTCAGTTATTTAAATTGTAATATTTAAATCCTCATTTCTTTTGTGTTATTAATATTATTTGTTAAGTTTTTGTCAGACAATGGAGCTTTATCATCATCAAGATTCGTTTCTTTATTCTTTCAGATCCGTTATTCATTTAACTACAATGTACATGTATTACATTTTCATGTATCTAGATATTTAGTTTAGCTGTTCCATTTCTACACTACATATCGTTGTTCATATACATGTAGAATGCGCAAAATGAAATTTGGAATTTGATGTGAAAAATCTAGAAATCCAAGATATACAACAATAACTAGGCATTTTGTATGAATTATCTTTTTAATTTTTAGGGGTTCAATTTTTTGTGTTCCTGCTATGAGTTTCAAATTTTCAATATATAGACAAATCTTAGGTGGTCAATTCAACTTCATGGATAAAGCAGTAACGAATCTGACTACTTTAAAGTTTTCTATAATATAAAGTTTTCTATAATATAATGGCTTCGTTTTTACACCAGTATCCACGTCGTTGACATCTAACTTTATCCATTCCCTGTCTGAAACAAGGCGTTCATCTGTCTTCGAAACTTTTCCCCGCCTTTGGTCAGAAACTGATGACACAAAGATAGGGCATTTCTGTAGGGCTGCTATCGGAACAGCGTCATGCACGTGGTGACAGGCTTGTCAGAGCCCCCAGGACAAGGGGTAAGACTTCATCCCTGCCATATTCAACAGCAGCACGTTCCTGTAATGGGAATCTTAGAGATAACAATTTGGAATAAAAACATCTTAATTCATCCGATCCTTCGACCAAAAGAGTATTATTGCAGCCAATTTCAAAATATGTAATCGCTTTAAAACAGCTATGGTCCTCTGACCTTCACGATTTGATGACAAATCCAATTTATCAGACAATAAAGCTTTATCATAACAAGTGCAAATCTAAGAGTATCAACAACAAACTACGTGTACCAAATGGAAGCCCAGGTATCGCTTTTTAGAGAGAGAGAGAGAGAGAGAGAGAGAGAGAGAGGAGAGAGAGAACTTACAACCATGGTTTTTGCCACATTTTTAAAAATCTTTACTATACAATACATTGTGTATAAAAAATGCGTTAAGCAAATGGTTTTGAATAATTTATTTGGTTCAGAGAGAGCAAGGATTCTGCTCATCTGCTTTTTAATGTACAAAAATTCTTTACTATAAAAAGTCAGATAATAAGCCACGGGACAACTTCTGTTTGTTTCATCAACCTGTAAGAAAGAATGAAAATATTATTTTTTGGTACGCATCAGTTGAAATAACTCGAAGCTTTCTGCGAATGTGAGAATGACAAATCATTTTTGCCCTGTTTGTTCTGTAGAAATACCACCCCAGACAATCACGCCGAAATACTCCCAGTAATGGCTCAAAGCCTCAACTAATGGCAAGACACTCTACAAAACGCAAGAAATAATTTAGCGTGCGATGAAAGTTCTACTAACATTACAAGGTAAGTGAGAAAACATCCGTAACCTGTCTTTGGAATCACAAGTATGACTGCAGCAGTTGGAGAGCTGGGATCTGGGAATCGGATGCAGGCCTTGCATGATAAAGGGAGGAATGCACTGAGCGAGAATTTTGTTACCATCCACTGCAATCATTCAAAGATGATTTATGGACAACGGTTAATGCATCGTCTTTCTTGGCTAACGCTTAACCTTTGAGCTTTGATGTCAAACACATTTTTACGCAAAGTATTCTTTGTTTATTTTACTTACTAAGAATGTTTAGTAAATTCTCTATTTGTTATTAAGGAATTATTTAATGCATTTATAATAACAATTACATGTAAACTGATCGGTTTCTTTGCAATTCCCGCCATGGTAGTATGAATGAAATCCAATTGAATGTTTATGCCATTGACTTTATCAAAAAATTGAATGACCATATAAGAAATTCGCAGGACGGAAATCCACATGAGCAATGGTAAGTATTATCATTAACAACTTCCTACTTAAATTCTTATGAGTAATCATAACAATTATATCAGTAGCTAATTTTGAGATTAAATCATGCCTATTTTATTCTGTCCGTCACAAATCTCAAAGCACCAACATGTATTCAGATGTAAAGACCAGTCAACTGGAACGAGTCCTATGCCTCATTACCAGAGTGGAAAAACAGTTTGCAATAAATTAGAAAATGTTTAACATTTCATATTCGGTTCACTTCCAGTGATTTTTTTTCACAGCTAGTTCCCCAAAACTGGTCTCTTGATGGTAATTCCAGATAGGAAGCTATACAACCCAGGTTTACTATCCCTAGGCATGAAACGGCTTCTGAAGGAGAGTGAAAGGGTTGGGGGAAAAAGGACACCTGCTTTCGCCTTTTTTAATAAAAAAATATTGTAAAAAAAACTGTTCATTCTGTCTGACTGATTGGCTGGTATAGACTGATCGACAACCAGTTATCGTTTTGTGGAAGTAGACAGTGTTTCATCCTTTTGATGCAAAATTATATTAACTGTCACAATTAAAACCAAACAGCACGTAATCTGAACTTGTCACGACACAGCAACAATTAAGGCCACCAATTAATGACTCATTAAAAGATCTTCTGGTGAAAATTCGGATTTTGAAAAAAATGTCGCGTTATAGCACAATTGTCATTTTCCGGGAAATGAAAAAATATAATCGTACAAATATGACTGATGAAATTTTATTATTTTGACTCTGGTGGGAAGAGACCAGTGTCATTATCCTCTACATTTTTCATATCATTTTCCCCACTTTTTCATTTCATCCATATCTATAATGGAAGTTTTCATCGATTGATCGGTTGAAAAAGTGAAACAGTATCGCTCTTGAAACTAGTGATAGCAAATGGGAAAATGACCTTAGTTCACCGGCAACATGTAACATGTGGCACAAGAAGGATAACTCTGAGATTTAAAATACATGTATCCATACAATCTTAACTTGAATGTACTTTACATTCTTCGTGGGGTTTTTGGGTATTTGTTTTTTTTAAATATATGTTCATGTAGTTCATAGAATCGCCTTCTTTTCTTTTTGATCAATTTAAATAACGAGTCTATAGGTCGCGGACAATTTAAGGTATATATTATTCTACATCTCGAGAGGAAAATATTAACTGGACAAAGTATTATACTTTATTGAAATATATTTACATTTCCCAGTGTCTTTGTCAGTGATACTTGTAACACTACGAATCAATTTTGTAATGTATAGTCCAATACATTTCATCAATGACTATTCTAATATTTAATCGTACAATTGCTGAAAATTATACATATATAAATAAATACAGATCATTTATTACTAATTCAGAGTCCAGAACAGACAAGTACATGACATATTATTATAATTACAAGTGAAAGACATGCCTATGAATAGTATAAAAAATTATTAAAGAATAACAATTATAGCAAATGACAATGTTAATTCCAACAATATTTCACTTAAAAGGAGTACTATAGCATGTTATCATTTATAAATTAGCCCACAAGATTAAGAATTTCCTTGTCTTCAATATTGAGTAACCAAAAAAGTTTTTGTTCATTATCTAAATCTGAAAATTTTGGAAATTTGCTTTTAATTAACTGAAATATTTCTTTTCTTTGGTGAATAAATAAATATGTAATGAGGAGTCTTTCTTTGGGTGATCGAATACGGTCGGACGTGCTTTATTGGATTTGATCACACCGACCGTATTTGATCACCTTATAATACTCGAAAAATGATTCCTTATTCCTTAATTAACATTTGTTTAACACTGTTAAAAATTGCCTAAAAGTGGATACTGTTTGTTTTTGGTACATTTGAAGGGACACTTACTATTGAACATGCATGTCTATCTGAATTCAAAAGTAATGGCTAAATACTAGTATTCGAGATTACGGAAACAGCAAGGCAAACAGAAAAACTAGCAAATAAGAATATAAAATCCATAAATTGTTGCACCCCTATCATGCATCAAACATTTGTAATGAATTGATTTTATTGGGTTATTTTTTTTTAAATTGATAAAGGTTTCAGTCTTTTTGCTAAGTAACTGTTATCATTTAAACACCTACATACTTATTATATTAAAGGACTTGTCGTCCAATGGTCAAACATTTCATAGAGATTTAATTCCAGAGAATAGTGTGCTTTTTATATATTGTAATACAAACGTTGTTCACACTACAGATACGTGCGTAAAACAAACTGATAGTTTGTAAATAAAACATCATAAAAATCAGGTAAATTCTGATAAACAGCTATCTATCTGTGCTTAGTGTGGTTTGAGGCGGGCGTCTGTTTTTAATGACGACAGAAAAACACCGCTCAAAGCGTCCCCTACTGGTCCTAATCACCTCGAAATCTCCCTAGTCCGTCCGTATCTGAGCCACCATCGCTACTGGACACGGTCTTATAGGTGTGGACTTCCTTACCCCAGAGTACACGGTCCTTCGCTGTTGGTCAAAATGGTTCGTGCTGCAATAATTGGCTGCATCACTTTGAGTTTAGCCTGCACTTGTTGGGCATTCTCCCTCAGAAACATCAAGTCTGACAAAGAGGTTTTACTGAGAGAATTGGTGAGTAGTTTTGCGGTCAAATTTTGTTTTATAACAACTTAAAACTAGGAGATTACCATGCTTACGGTACTCCATTCAATATTATTTCATTGGTTTACTAGTAAATTAATAATTTAAATAAAATAATTAGTTTCCAACAAATGGAACATTCAATTCTGTAAAAAAATATGTCTTCTTGAAACTATAATTTACATGCGATGTGTCTTAAAACTTGCAAAAAATATACAGCATCTATTGTTATACATTTTATGACTGTATGTGGAAGATGCCTGGGTTGTTTTTTTTATATATATATAAAATAGTATCAATTTGTTGAGAATTTTTATTCAATCTTTAAAAAAATATATAGGTTGATGACCTGAAAGACGAGGATAAACGCTCTGACCACGCCCATGGCATTGTCTTCTTCTTTGGAGATCTGAATCGTGACGGTGCTTTAACAGAGGTGGAGCTGAGGAGACTGTTCTCGGGCAATGTGTTCGCCGCTCATCTCGATGACCTCATTCGTGTTCTATTGTCACGTGATCTTGACAACAGTCAATCTCTTGACGTTCACGGTACTCGTAGTTGTTCTAATTTGTCAGTTTCTTTAATAATATATCGTCGCATTAAAAAAAAAATTAAGCTGTGTGCAAAAGATGATCTAGATTTACCTCAATCTAATAACTCGAATTCATGCTGAAATTTAAACATAGCAAAGAATTATGAGCACTATATCTTGCTTACAACTCTACGACTGACATTCAAATTTCGGTTGATCATTAGAAATGCATTACTAAAACACTTTAAACAATGAAATATAGAAAAATAAAATTTGACCAAAATCGTGACCATGCCCATTTTAAAAGCATTTTATTTATTTACGTATACCGTCATATTATTACAGTAAACAGAGATATAAAAGAAGTTGTATTCATCATACTATGTGAATATTTATAAGCATAATTAGCATGCGTATTCCACAGAATGGGAAGACATCGAATCCATGTCCAGGGGAGAACTGGCGTTGATGTTATTGTCCATGGGCTGACTGACCACTGGTATTTACCTGCATACAGCTCTTGAAAGGTCACTTACCTGGATGCTGTTCATCAATGAACTTTGTGTACAAAGTCGGATACACTTCTCTATGTTATATTAAAAGTATTAGAATATGATTTGTGATTTTTTTGGTTTCTGCTCCTTATACATAAAAATAAAAACTGATTGAGATTTATATTTAGGAATTTTATTTTGATGCAAAAATTTTCACTCATGACAATTCTGCGATGACTTTAACCTTTACGTTAAAAAATAGAAAGAGGAAGATTTGATTTTAAAAAAAAATTACTATACATGTACGTGTAGAACAGGTACATGTATACATTATCAAACAAATTTTTGTATAAGGAAGCTATACTGTAATTCTTTTTTCAATCAGAGCATCTAAACGGCTTTACCCATAAACATAATTATATTATATGAATTACATAATATTATCAACCATTTATATTTCGGTTTCTGAAGAATAAATTACAATAGTATATAATTATATTATTCTATATATAGTTTCAATATTTTATCTTGTTAATTCCTGTGAATATGCTTTGACAGGCAGAGTGTATATTGCTCAATCCCATTATGTTTATTTATCTCATACGTGTGGTGTATACTACCCGTGTGATAAACCTTTGCTTTATCAAACGGGTGATGCTTTATCAAATACTTCCGGTCCGAACTATTTTTGACACAGCCCCTCGCTTCAACGCTTCAGTGACATATTTTCGAATACTTTCTAGTATTTTCCATATAATAATATATACTACCAAAAATTGATTTAAAATGGATTTTGTCGAAGATTTAAATTAAAAATATAAAGGAAAATACATAACTGTGAAGTTTATAAAACTGCAAATCACGTTAGCTATCAAGGAGTTCATTCTGACGACGCAATGCAAACAGAACGTTTTGGTTGTGTTTCTATACAAGAACTTACCGAAATAATGTCTCCAAAGACTTTCATTTCACCAGCAGTAAGCATCCTAATTCAATATTTTCAACTTCGAATCATTTGGCTGGTGTTCGTATTATAAAACATCAACAACTGTTCCTCGTTCGAGTCAATTCAAACTAACGAGCATTTGCAACTTTGTGTATGTCAACAAAGTTGATTATTCAAGTCTTCTGATCAGTATTTCCATTTAATTAAGTGATTAAGCTCTAAGAAAAAATATTTACAGATAAACAATTATTTCAAGGTTTATTTCAGTGAAACTTTACATTAAAACAGTTATATTTATCTTCGAAATGACGTTCTAAATTGTATTGCGCAAGGTCACAATAACCGCATAACACAACGTTGCATCATCGTTTAATCTTTGAAAAAAATCAATTCGGGTCATATTAGGGGCTGTCTCAAAAGCTTCATGATATAAATCAAATTGTATGAGATAAATAGAACATCTATAATTGTGTGATTTTATATTTGCTTTATCCAACTCGTTGAAATGAAAAATATCGTTTAAATAAAATAACATTGTTATATTCAGTAGTATATTCTCACTATATAACTCTATATAGACGAATAGTCAATAATTGTAATATTAGCTCGTCCGAGAAATATTGACCGGTCAACATTTTTGTAATATTGACCGGCTAGGAATAATATCTAGAGAATATTCCCTCTATTTCAATTAATCGCTTCTGATTCGTGGATTCGTAAACGGTGACGTAAATAAGTCTTCGCGACTCCAAAACAAGGTGACGTCATAATAGGCAATCAGTCAAGGCAAGTAAACAACGGACGCACAATGCGACGGTTTGCTATCATGACGGATATAAGGATTTACGAATTACTGTGAAGTAAAATTAGGTAGAACATCTGTAACTTAATTCCTACGGGCGCCAGAATATCACCAGTGACCGTTTGATGCCGACGATATTTTGGAAATGAATCTTGCGTAAAATTTAATTCGTGAATTCTATATTGAGCTGAGAAAATTACTGCGATCTGTTTTCAAATCCTTTCTTGAATTTTGGTTTGTTTCTTCATATAACAAAACAAATGTTGACTGTATTTTCGGGCAACATTGATTATATGAGCCCCCATGGGACGAATATATTGCCCTCCGCTTCGCGTCGGGCAATATTTCGTCCCTCGGGGGCTCATATAATCAATGTTGCCCTCACCCCAGTCAACATTTGTATAATATTACAAATAGAAAATTTCTGAAATAAAAACTGAAGTTCATATTACTTTAATTTCCTTCTTTGTATTGTCCTAATCCACCTTATTGTTCTAGTAAATGAATTTGTTAGAAACAGATCGATCTTATAATGATGGTATACAGTTGTATGAACAAGACCTAAAAGGGGTTGCGATAAAGTGCATGTAATATTAGTCCCCTCAGACTACGTGACCGGCAGACCAGTGCAATGGATGAACCCATGGATGTAAGGTCTGATGCAGAACTAAAGTTTAGACTTAGAGTATATTCATTTAGATCTCGTAAAGTTTTTCTTGGTCATACTATGATGTAGAGTGTGCAATCAAGTTCAATATCTTTACTATCAATATCAATACTCTGGCCATATCTACGCATTATATCTCCATGTAGATCTAGAAATAAGTCATCTCCTCACGAACGTGAATAATGTGTGTGTGAGGAGAGTAGCGGATCAGAAACCCTTGGCTAGCGAAGATGAAAATAAGTCTGAATTACGAAACATGAAATGTCATTATACTATAGGTACACTGTACAAGATTGAGAAACCACATAAAATGAAAATAATAAATTAATTAACACACAGTATGATTTTGACTTTACATTGAAGAAGACAGATCGTTATCCATATTCATAAGTACTTTTAGTTTTATATTTAAATCTATAACTCATTAAATTTTCTGTAGTTGTTATGACTCACAAAACTTAGCAATTCATTATCTATTGATTAATCTTAATTGAGTTTGTATATCATGTTTACTAAAAGGTATATAAATACTCATGCAAAAAACAGAGTGAAATTGCTATCAAAAGATTCATCAAGGTATAGAACCTCATCGCTCTTACCAAATGGGAAATTGTAAAGTGTACCTGGCAGTCATATGTTTTTTATTCCTTGCAAGAGGTACCAGCGCCAGAGCTCAAGGTCTTAACCTCAAGGTACGTACGATTTAAAAGGCTTCATGGCTCTCGTGGACATTTTTAGACGAATAGTAAATTCTTTCCTCGCGGACATTAAGAGTTCCCAATATGTGGAAAAGAACTCCGCGAAAACATTTCATGAAATAAACGAACAATTAAAATTGTCGATATACTCAAGTATAGTATTCTCTTTTGAGGCCTATCATTAAAATTGTTAACTTCTTGATTTTAATCTCCTTTCTGGTTTTTTTTTTTGACATTGTGTATCTATATAGACATTGAGGCGCGATACAGAAGGAACAAATTCACCATCGACAGATTTTCGTTCGTTTGCAGAGCAATCAGAAAGGATCTACACTAAATGTCAGGTGTTTAAAGAATTTGGTTTTTTTTTCTCTCCAAATTTCAGATCAATGAACCAAACAATGGACTGGATCGTCGGCAGGAGAGTGTCCGGGACAGGGACGTCAAAGATTTGTTCTTTGCCATATTGGACAAAAACCAAGACAAGAAACTATCCGTAGAAGAATTCTACTTGCTCAAATCGTGGAAGGAAGTATCTAGCACTTTTGGGGATATCTATCACAAAATTTGGTCTGGTCAAGAATCATCAATCACTCAATCTGGTGGGTACACGTCCAATGGACATTTTTGGAATTCTTTTATCAAAGATTAAACAGTGCAAAGGAAGTACAGATTCACTTTCACTTTTAAAAATACCTATTAATTCATTTTTGTAAAGTCGGCAACCTTTTAAAAAAGGACTGTTGGTCAATGAAAATCATTATGACAGTTTATGGACAGTTTTAAATAACCCAAATTGTTGACACTATAATGGCTGACCTTTACATACATTTGTTAGATTTACATTTGAATTGTATTTCAATTGACTTCATTCAGGCTCAAATTTTCCTATATAAATTCAACCTTTTTATCGATATATTCTTCTTCTTCAGAATGGAATGATTTGAGGTTTACAGAAAAAGACATCAAAGATATGACAAAGCCCTTTGAATATATCACCATTTTGCACTGAGAGAGAATTGAATGAGCTGACTAACTATCATTATTCTGAATTACATTAAAAGAACTGTATGAACTCTGTGTTGCTTCTTTTATTTTTATTTAATAGGGTAAATCACAACTCGTTTTACAATCCCTTCAACCATTTTGCCAAAAGAAGATGTTATATCTTCAATTCATGGTCAATAACATTTTTTTATCATTAGCATCACCGTTGGTTAAGAAGTGAAAAAAGAAAACAAACGCCCATAACAGATAGCTAAGTTGCTTTTGGCATAAACGAAGGACCACCGGTGTGGATGAAAATTGTATAAAATCTATCCGTAATGTTAAAAAAAAAAACAATCGTCTTGAATACCTATGATAATCAAACTCTACGTATTTATTAGTTTAAAACTGTGACTTCAGCGTTCGCCATGCGCTGTACGTTAGTTCTAGTTGCTGCCGTTTTGGTCGTCTCTACCAAAGGAGCACGTGTTCGTGATGAGAAAGGTGACATGTTCACTTCTGAAAAGAGAGTAAGTACATAATGTAACTCGAGTTTATTTCAAGACTTATAAGCGATCAGTTTGCAAATTCCCAGGATCTATTTATCACAAATTATTTATTTATTTTGCAAAGAGTCTTTATTTTTAGGGATGACGTTTACTACGATTGAGAAAAAAATTCACTGACGACAATGAAAAACTATCTATTGTATGTTATAGACCTTTGATTGTTGTAAGTGTTATTTTTCACGTTCGGAAAAGTAGGTATTACCTACTTTTTGAGAAATGAAGAAAAATCCCTTTAAAATTTTACATTATGATTGAGATTTTCTTACAGAAATTGTGAAAAAATTACAAATAATTAAACTCTTTAAAAATGAAATGCAGTTTATGAATGACAGTGGCACTAAATAGATACAAAGCATCAAGTTTTCAGTAACAATTTTCATAAATATTCGAGTCCGAATATCCTCAATCATTTTTCAAATCCCTAGGGTCCATTTATGATTCAAATTTAACAAAAAACTGACTGATTATAACACTAAAATATAATAGTATTAAACTACTTATATTGACCTTATTCTGCTGGCATAACATTTATATGAGGTCAATGAAAAAAAATTTGAGATGTGGTGTCTTTTTATCGTTTTTAAACAATTTTCAATATTTTTGCATTGTGTGCCATACGATTATATAAATGAATAGGAGGGATAAAACCAAGAGTAATTAAGCAAAATTATAGACTAACAAGTCTTAACTTTTATTACTTTTGTTCTGTCCAATCTAATTAAAATTAGAACTTCCATCCCCTCCCCGGTTTTCGATATGTCGCATTTCGAAATCCGGGGGGCGGATGGAAGTTCTAATTTTAATCAGATTGAGTACTGCCAACATTGTTTTAGCGGAAAAACAAAATCTGGAAAATTTAGTCCGAATTTCCTGTTTTGCTATAAGTCCATATTTGATTGAGCCGCCTTATTCCATAATATAGTAAAAATATTAAATGTTGAGTCAATAATAATTCATGTTATAAATAATTTTTCTATTTAGAACACATTTTACTCATGACATTGAACTTTTATAACAATCCGGACATGACAACTCAAACCCAGAGTAAACAACATCCTCAAGGACTGTTTTCCTGTTTGTGTATACGAGAGAAAGAGAGAAATGGAGGGGGTGGGGGTGCTTTGGCAATCAATGGTCACAATTTTCCATTATTTTACAAACTAGGCCCCGGCGTCTTCAGACTTCGGTCTCCTTGACCTGCTGTTTAAGTACGGGGACAAGGACGAGTCTGACACTCTGGAATACTACGAGGTTAAGGAGTTGTTTTGTGGAAGAATTTTTTCCGTTAATATCAATGACATCATGGCGTCCATCATGAATCAAGACGCGGACGGAGACAACAGCATTGACCGGAATGGTAAAAACGAATAATTTGTCTTCTTCTTAATTCTCCTTCTTCTTTTCATTTTGTTCTTTTTCTTCTTCAGTTGTTAATGTTGATTAATTCAATTGCCTTTTTGTAATTTTAGAATGGAGGTCCATTGTTTTCACCGATGAAGAACTTAAGACCTTTGATCGTTCTCCCTACATCACCATTCTGGCTTAATGTCCACTATCTGGAATTTCCTAAATAAAATACTTCAAGCAAACCATTTGTATTTACATAAGAAATTAATTTCATGTAAGATATTACTCTTGTCGTGCAATCCACATCATGAGGGTTTCTTATGTAGTTAAAAATCATTATGATTAGTAATACCCAATTGGTTGATTATTTCTTTAATGTCCCATCGAGAAAATTGTTCATTGGTGAAGGTCATATGTTTTTAAAAGCATTTGGCATTGAGTTTTATATATATCGCTACTTCACTTGTGCTAAATGTATTCTACACGGGAGCTTCAGATTCAAATATGTTGTGACCATTGTATGGAACGCCATAGCTGCCTTATGTGGTTATTTTACGAGAAGATGGTGCTTTATTATATTATGCTGTGGTTATTTCATGTGAAGATGGTGCTTTATTATATGAAGGTGGTGCTTTATCATATGAAGATGGTGCTTTATTATATTATGCTGTGGTTATTTCATGTGAAGATGGTGCTTTATTATATGAAGATGGTGCTTTATTATATGAAGATGGTGCTTTATTATATTATGCTGTGGTTATTTCATGTGAAGATGGTGCTTTATTATATGAAGGTGGTGCTTTATTATATGAAGATGGTGCTTTATTATATGGAGATGGTGCTTTTTTATGTGAAGGTGCTTTTTGATATGAAGGTGCTTTTTTATATTATGCTGTGGTTATTTCATGTGAAGGTGGTTCGGTTGTTATATGATTGTATTTAGGTGAATAATATCATTCGGAACCCCTTTGACCCTAATCTTTCTTCTTTGAAGAGCTACAATGGCTTCTTTATCAGCAGATTTGCAACAGATTCTACAAAGATTAAACTTGGACCATACAATCCCAAATTTTGAGAGGGAGAAAATTAGTACAGACGTTGTTTGCAGATTATCAGCCTATCAATTGGAAAGTCTGGGCATTTTAAACAGGGCAGACATGATGAAATTAAGGACTGAATGTATTAAATATGGAGCAATTATGCTCCCAAAAGTGTTTACAAATTGTGGTGCTTCAAAATTTGAAATACCTAAATCATTCCTTCAGAATGCACTAGAAAATGACATGCATATTTCAGATATTTCTAAACTACTTTCTGTGTCTGAAAAAACTGTAAATAGTGATATGATTAATTCTTTTGTTTTAATTTCAAAATTTTGATATAATAGCGTTTAAACCCAGTCGTCAAAAATAGGAGGAGTTCCGAGTGATCATCATCATATAAAAAAGCAACATCTTCATATAATAAAGCACCACCTTCATATAATAAAGCACCATCTTCACATGAAATAACTACAGCATAATATAATAAAGCACCACCTTCATATAATAAAGCACCATCTTCACATGAAATAACCACAGCATAATATAATAAAGCACCATCTTCTCGTAAAATAACCACATAAGGCAGCTATGGCGTTCCATACCATTGGGCAGTGAGGGTTCTTTATCATGCCAGCAACTACCATTATAACCAATATAAGCCATCAAGTCGATCTTCATTGTTACCCATCGATTCGAAAATGCCGGTATTGAAATTGTATACAATGTATGTGTAAAGTTACCAAAGACGTATACACATGTCATTAAAAATATAAGAAATTAATCAAAATTAGTGCTTCGATACCACTTACTGTATTTTTTAATTAGAAAGATTAAAGTTATTAAAAAATGTTACTATGTAAATGTAAATTTGGAAACCCTCATAACACTTCATTTTTGAGATGGTGCAGCACACAGCATCTCAGACAAACACGAATTCAATATTTTACAAACCGGCTTTAAATTTTGTAATAAATATCTCCTTTTGTGTTCAGTAGGACCAAATTTAATCGACCTATTGCTATTTTTGCCCACATAAGTTAATTAGTCTTACAGACCTTCATAAAAAACGGCGAAATCATGCATTCAGCCTGCTTTATAATCATTAAAAATATTAAATGTGAATTATTTAAGACCGAATTAACCTCTCGTACATATTAATCTATTAAAGTTTTCGGTGCTGTTTATAAACTAATATGTATTTTTTTTTTGGTCACTAAAACTCAGGAAAATAATTATATTGATACCGAAATATTAATAAAAACTGTAATACGGACATCGAAACATACATGCATAGACTGATGCAGAATTATATTAATGAAAAAAAAAATGAAATGAATAATAATAAATAAATAAATATAAATTTCTTTCTCTATAAAAGAAAATGTAAAATTTTACAATAATTCATCCCCAGTATATATTATTTGGAATAAAAAAGATTAACATATGTGTCAATATGCAGACACATGGCCGACAAATTTTGGAGATTAAATTATTTGATTTTTGCCACAAAAATGACATATGAATTTGACAAATAGTGTGCATATAGAATAAAGAATCCCTTATACATAAGTCAGATACTCTAGGATTGTCGTGTTCTTGAAATGATATTTACACACATAATACACCTGAAGCTGTATAGTGAGAATAGAAATACTTATAAGTTAACCAAAAACGGCAATTACATGTTATTTAGATGTGACTCATATTTTATATTCTTGAATATTGGAAGCATTTCACTTTACCAAATATGGAAACAAGGAAGTCACCGGTTCCATTGCGCATGCGTCAACTTGTTTTATATATTTCCGGATTACAGGCCGGTGTGCATTGATTTAGTGTATTTATCACGTATAGTTCAATTATGGGGAGCTATGAACAAAGTAAGTATACTGGGCAGATATTTTCAACAAAATATATAGAGTTTTAGTATTTGTCTTTAGATAAAAGACTTCTTTGCTGCAAATATAGTTTTAACTTGAATTATCTCTGCACGGAAGCTGATTACAAGCTTCTAAAGTTCTGTTGAAAACACTTCAACATATTCATGATAATAAAATTATAGTAATATAAGTGTTTTTATTTTGTTTGATTTTTTTATAACATGTTTATAATGACCGTAAATTTACAGAGCTTAATCACCTGCTACATCAACGTTTATCATGTGTTTTTGTATTGACCCCTCCCCTAAAGTCGGATAAACATTGATCAGCTCATTGTTTATCGTAACACGATTAAACATAATCACTGTCTTGGAAGGAAATCGCAGACAACAAGCGATTGCATTCATTGGAATCTAAGATTCGTTGCGTAGAGATTAAGTTATTTTTACACTTTTATATCTTTAGATCTTGATTACTACATAGAAATATAGCCATGCTACCAAATCTTATTGGCAAATCTTATAATATATTTGCAGTATATTAACAGTTGATATCACACTAACAAGTAATTAATGCTATACCAAACTTCACTCTTAAGAATAAGGCAATACACAGATCATTTCACATGCCCTCCCCCCCCCCCCCCCCCAAAAAAAATATCAGAAAAGACAATAATAAAAAAAATCCATCAAACCCCCTTTATACTTTTAAACTTTATGTGTATTCTCTTAATTTACACTTATGCTTTGACAAACCAATTATTCACTGTAGTACTTTCTCAATTACAGTCAAGTGTTTTGCAAGTTTACCAAGAACAACAAGAGGTAAAGCGTTGGTTCTTAATGGTGACCCAAAGGGTAAAAACATGCTCTACACGAATGGAAACAGTGTCATAATCAGAGAAATTGAGGTATGATATAAAAATTATTATATTATATTATATATTATTTATTATTATAAAGATATTTTATTAGGCATAGACTGTCATCAACATTTTTAAGATTTCTTTCTATTTTTAATTTGTAAAAAATTTTATCACAGGTTTACATAAACAAAACAGTGAATATCACTCGTGAAAACAATTATAATACCAAAATATACCTTAAAAAAAATATCTTGGTAAATACTGTTACCGGTAATACATGAAGGTTTAAATATTGTGTCCCCCTCATAAAAGAGAATCATCTCTGCTTCTTAATAGATGTGATCTTTATTTTTAAGGTTTTTATTACCAATTTAAAGCTCATTGTTTAAACCCAATAATGGTATATAATCCAAATACAAATCATGAAAGGTCCTATGTATACATGTTCCGTAATATTTTTCAGAATCCCTCCGTGTCGGACATCTACACAGAGCATGCGACTCACACAACATGTGCTGCCTACTCCCCCAGTGGATTTTATATTGCATCAGGAGGTACAGTGTACACAGCAGTAGTAACATAAAAAGCTACCCGCATTGAGGACTTTAAAATTGACTATTTGTTAATGAGAACCTTTCTACTCATGCTAAATGTCTTCTATGTTGATCGGTGTATGTAATTTTTTTCAAAATGTGTTCAATGTTATTCAACTTGATTTTCTATTGGAAATTTTTGGGGGTCAACTTTTACGTACAATTTTTAAAGACATGTCTGGAAAAGTGCGGGTTTGGGACACAGTTAATAAAGAACACATCTTGAAGAACGAGTACCAGCCATTTGCTGGAGAGGTCAAGGACATTGCCTGGTCTGGAGACAGTCAGAGAATAGCAGCTGGTGGACAGGGAAACCAAAAGTAATCAATCAAATCAATCAATCTAATCAATTGTATATATCAAAGTTCAGAGTAGATACATTCAATGTATTTCAGAGAATACTGTAAATGTATTACGTTTGGCTGTGTATTCTATTTACTATTTTTGGTCGAAAGTGGCTTCCGCTAAATCAAGTACATCTCTTAATGTCATGTATTATATGTATATGAATAGGTATATTCAGAAATGTGCTTAATCAAAATCTACGCTAACCTGTTAAAAAAAATCGATTAATTTAGACCAAATATTGTACACACTAGATATGATACATTTACAGTCAGATTTTCTAATGGTTAGTAAAAATAACTAAAACAGGGATAGGCACATGTACTTTTTACAATTTTGTCTTTGCAGATTTTCTCACGTCTTTACTGCAGACAGTGGGAACTCCCTAGGGGATTTGATTGGACACAGTAGTGCCGTTAACAACATAAGCTTTCGCCCAGAGAGACCCTTCAGATTAGTCAGTGCCAGTGAAGATAATTCCATCTGTTATTATGAGGGTCCACCCTTCAAGTTTAAAATCTCTCTGAAGGTATGTTGGTGCAGTCGATTCACAAAACGCTTACCTTGGTGACTCAGGTCTACCAGGAAGTGGTCTGTCAATTAAATGTGAACATTTGTATATGTAGAGTCTGTGCTTTGATTTCTTTGTAGGATCACACAAACTTTGTTAATGCAGTCAGATACTCTCCTAAAGGAGAATACTTTGTCAGTGGTGGAGCTGACAAGAAGGTAGGGCACTCCTTGTTTTCATTAATTTTTTTACTGTGAGACATCTTGGGAAGAGATTTTATCTTGTGTGTTTCTTGTCTTATAAATAGGAATTGAATTAAATTACAAATTATTTAATTATTTTTTTTTAACACTGAGAAGTCTTGAAAAGAGTTTTATTCATGATAAGAAATGATTTTCTTTGTATCAGGCCTATGTATATGATGGTAAGACTGCTGAGAAAGTAGGAGAGTTGGGATCACCCTCAGCTCACAATGGTGGAATATATGCTGTAAGTCCAATATAGATCCTTTCTGTTAATTAATTAGAATATTTGAAGAAGTTGAATTTTAAAAATAATTATTCTTATAAAGTCTCCAATAACTGTAAAGTGTATTTCTGACATCTAAATAAAGTAATCAAGAGAAGTTTATGAAGAAAAATTCTGTAATTACTGTATAAGTCATGTCTGAGAGTTATTTCCCTTTGTAGATGTGCTTTAACAGTGATGGGTCCCAAATTTTAACTGTGTCAGGTGATAAAACTGCCAAAATCTTCAAAGTCCCAAGTGGAGAGCTTGTCCAGTAAGTTACCTTCTTGTTTTTCTTGAACTTGAGACCTTTAAAAGAAGTCCAGATACCTGATATATTCCCTTGTTTCAATGACACGTCACAATGTGAAAAAGTCAATTCTTTTTTTCTTTTTTTTAAAAGAATGTCTGAAAATCAGATTTTTGTTAACTTTGATGTTATTGAGTTGATGTCTATTATCATCATTAACACAGGACCTTTGAAATGGGGAAGACAGTGGACGACATGCAGGTGGGCTGTCTGTGGCAGGGCGACAACATCCTGACTGTGTCTCTGTCAGGGTTCATCAACTACCTGGACATCAACAACCCCTCCACACCCAAAAAAGTCCTGAAGGTGAGATTTGTCAGATAACCCTCCAACTTTTGTACTAAAGGGGCCATCCATAATATAATGATTTATCTATTCTAATACACATCCTAAAGATATGTTTACCCTCTCTCAAAACACAAATCTCACTACATGTGTATCAGATTTATTTTGGAAAGCAGCTGAATAATTCTATGGTATCTTTACATTGTCAGGGTCACAACAAGCCGATCACAGCGATGGTTCTCAGCGAGGGAACAATCTATTCAGCAGGAGGGGCTTTAGACTCCCACATCAGTATCCTTTGTGTCTGTTTACCCATAATGCTTCAGGTCCAAAATGGCTTCCAGTGAATTCTTATATTTACACATGTACACTGTAAATTGAATATTGTTAATTGTTTAGATATTATAATTCCTGATTCTTGACTAGACTATTGGGATGCTGGTACAGGGGAGAATGATAGGTTTACAGGAACGGGACACAAGAACCAGATTCAAGATATGGTGATAGCCAATGGAGAACTGATAACTGTCAGCATGGATGACACTCTTAAGTTCTCCAATGTAGGCACTAAGCAGTTTGGGTAAGTTTTCCCAACTACAAAAGGGGATCAATTTAGGTGCAAAAATGTACATAAATTTATCTCTACAATATTGTAGGGCCCAGACGTCACAAACTATTTTATCTGAAATCTAAAATCTAAAATCTCAGCCTCAAAGCTGAAGTTTTGTCTATGATATTCACTAGTCCTATAAGGATTTAAGTTCAGAGCTGAATTGAATATTTTCAAAATGGAGGTGACTGAGGGACCAGTGACGATAGCCATATCTTAATGTAAGATATGGCTTAAGGTAAAATTATTTGGAGAATAAAAAGTCATGTTTTTAACTTTTCTCTCTATTTGAACATGTATTGTTTTTTTCATGCAGAGACTCTCACAGCCTGGAGTCCATGCCTAAGGCAGTAGCCGCAGGGTCTAACTCTGCAGTGGTGGCCTGTATCAACCATGTAAGTGAACACATCCATGGATCTTAACTTGACTTAATACCAGTGTATTTATTTTTAGGAAAATTGCATCTGCATACTGTAAACTCAAGATGTGGTTTTTTTTATAACTACATGTAATCTAAATGTATATACCAATATTATTTTATTCTAATTTTTTATGGAATTGATATATTATGTACTGTATTCAGGAAAATGTTCGCCCCCGATTTATTTTCGTCCCTTTCAGCCTCGTTGTCCGTGAGGGAATTTAAGACTGGATGAATTCCAATGTTTTAAATTATCTCTCTTTTAACACAACTTTGTTTGGGCGAATTCAAGACGGGGCGAAACTGTTTGCAAGTGTAGAAGGGCGAAAATAAGATGGGGCAAAAATAACCCTGTATACAGTGTGTGTATATATATTACCGGTATATAAAGTAATGTCTAATTTCACTTTGAAGGTAAATGTTACTAAATGCATTGTTTCTTAAATCTACATGCATCACTTATGATTGACTATTAATAAGACAATGAAAAAACAAATCAGCAGTGATAATTTTGATTTATCAATGACCTTTAAAATAACAGATTTTTTTTTATTGTTCAGTCTGTAATATAGCTTGGCATGACACTATTCAATAAGTCAATATTTGACACTATTAAATAGGTCAATGTCCTGATTTCAGGTGGTAGTTTTCCGGAACAAGGCGAAGGCTTTCTCCCAGGCTGTGCCCTATGAACCAGCCAGTGTTGCAGTCCACCCCAGCTCCCCTCTGGTTGCTGTGTGTGGCACTAAGGTCAGCAAACCTTAGTATACAAGTATACACAGAGTTATTGTTTTTTGACAAGCATCAAATTTATTGAATATAGAGTATGGTTATCTTATGCTTATACACCATAAGTGTTAAGGAACAGATTTCAATCAATTTTCTTTATAAGCATATCTAAATCTTGTCTACTAATTTGTCAAATGAAAAGATATTAAATATGATTAAAATTAACTGTTGGACATGTTAAACTACAGATTATAAACAAATTGTATGTGGAAATGCAGCATGCTTATTCTTATTCCATGTCTCTTGTTTTATCCCCCAAATGCATTTTTGCATTTATCAATTACATAAATACATGTAATTTAATAGGTCTACATATTTATTATCTGCAATAGGACAAGAAGATTCATCTGTACACAATCAATGAGAGCAGTGGAGCTTTGCAAGAGACCAAGACACTAGACAATGTAGCAGAAGCAAGCGACATGATGTTCTCTCCGGACGGCCAGTATCTGGCAACAGCTGGAGCTGATAGATACGTCCGATGCTTCAAACTCCCTGACTATGAGGTTAGCATCAATTGTGATTACTTAAATAACTTCAGGACTACCAACCTGCTGGTATAAATTTAACAATATGGATTTTTAAATTGTCCAAACTGATTTTCATCAACATCAATAGCTATAGATTCAAATAGAAAATAGCTGAAGGTACGATTTTTTAGAAATGATTTTTATGCGTAATCATGAGATAAAGAAATTTGACACAGTGAATAGAAAAAACAATAAATTATCACATGACTGACTTGAGTCATACGTAAAAATGTTTAAGGCCATCAAAAATTAATCTTTTGGTTCTCAGGCCAACATTTTCAAAAACAGATGCAGTCGGGCGGTGATATTTTTTTCTTTTTATTTCATAAAAAAAGATGCGGTATTTTTCTTTTGATTTTAACAATGTGCAATTCTTATTCAAATCCAGAAAAAGCGATGTTTTAAAGCAAATAAATAGTTACCTTGCATTGAATGTATCGGATTAATAGCTCAAACTAAATGAAATATACAAGTCATCATGTTCTTCAAGAAACACTACAACTACAAGGCTTGAGAAAGCCATATGTTTAAGCATAATGGGATTTTTAGTATAGTTCAAGCTGCGGGAACTCTCCTCCTATATGCATTTGAGATTAAACGACATTCTTCTTCATATACCAAAACTAAAATCATTGCTGTCACGATCATAACTTAAACACAGCGTCTCGTAACTAGATTCGGCGGCCATTTGCAATTGCTATAATTAAATCTGAATCATCGCGATGTTTGCAATTATGTTCTTTATTAAGTCAAGTGTTTTACTGACTTCAGTATCTAAAATGCGGTCCTAAATCTGGAATTTTTTTTCCGGAATAAGCAACCACACTATTGAAATTTTATTTTATTCATTTAATGATAAAAATGGGCAATGCGCAATGTTAAATCCGATGCGTGCGGCCTGAGAACCAAGGAATTAATTTTTGATGGCCTTATACTGCAAGTTATAAATAATCAATTCATATCAAAAAACAATGAATAATAATAAGGACATGTATGATTTGTAAACTGTATGTTAAGGATGCTCTACATAAAGTTTTTTTTGGACTTTGAGAAAATTTTAACCTGTAAAGGTCTTTAAATGTATTTAGTTCATTTTCAATATTTTCAACATACAGTGTGCTCCCTATTTTTAAATTTTTAAGGAAAAATTTTAAATAACATCTTTTAATTATTGAAAAAAAGATTTCTCAATTAAATTGGCAAGAATCTTTCAAATGTTTGATTAAAAATCTTTTGTTTTGGTCAAATAATAAAAATACTTGAAATTGACAAAAAATGGAGTAATGCACTGTATAATTATATGAATTGATTAATGGTATACATCTAAGGGCAAATTACTCTATTTGCTCAAAATACCATGGAATTGCATTCTTCAGTTGTTAGTATATAGATTGGTAGTCCTAATGATTTTAATGTCAATTTTCCTGCTTACAGTTGGTGTTCAGTGATCCTACTCACTCAGCCAGAGCCACATGTGTAGACTGGTCCCCTGACTCCTCACTGTTTGCAACTGGTTCCCTTGACCAGAATATTGTAGTCTGGAAACCTACAGCTCCTCATAGCGAGCGCAGTTTGGTCATAAAAGGTAATAACTTTAACGATCAGACCGGTTCGAATACATGTATCAGTGCGAGATAACTCAGTGGGTACAGCATCTGACTTGAGGTTTAGAGGGCCCAGGTTCCAATCCCAGTCTTGTCCGTCATTATTTTCCCCATCATGTTACAAACTGAAAACTTGCAAACTTAAGAAGAAAGTACATGTGATTTTGTGTGCATATCCCTCCCATTTCATTTTTTGATGATAAATTTCTCTGTTATTATGGTATCACAGGCAATCTAATGTGTGTATATGACAGTTTTCTCTGATTTTTTTTCCAGCTGCCCACAAACTGAGTCATCCTACAAGAGTACGTTGGTTGAACAACCACATGGTCGTGTCGGCAGGCCATGACAGTAACATCAAACAATGGAAGATTCAGTTTTAGTTATTTTGAATTAGTAGAACCTTTTTTTCTTTACTATTAAGTTATAATCATTTCTACATGGACTGTGGCCATACTTATATATATATATATAGGTGTGAATGTGTTCATATCTGCAGAAAACCATCAACTATTTTTATATAAGTGCTGTACAGTGTATTAATAAATGTATGACTTGAGTTCCAGAGAGGATACACTCGTGCAATGTAACTGTCTTTTATACGATATTAATTATCTTTGTTAAATAAATCTGTGTGGAGAATCTAGCGCAATCTCCATGATAGATTAAAAATTACGTTGATTGGTTCCAAATTTTTTATAATTATGTCTAGTACATATGTATGTGATTTTAGTATTCTACATAATAATTTGTGGGGTGTTTAAATCTTAAAGTTCTCGAAAGATGATGTAAGGGTTTTTTTTGCAGGGATGCATTGTATCTCTTATAAAATCAGGAATTGTGCAATTTTCATGTACCTGTTAGCAATTATTGTTTTTCAGTGGACTTCAAGTGATATGGAATTAGTTTGTTGCAGTGTGTTTTATTCATGATAACAAAATCTGCATTAATACCATTGTGTCTCTTGTGTTGGGCTGTTGTACAGACTAATATGATATAAATATAGATTGACTCATCATTTTGAAAATTGTAAAACATGTGTAATCCTTAAGGAGAAATTAGCCACCAGATCTTTTTCAAATCTTTAGGCATGATTTTTTAAGCTATAAAATATTATTAAGTAAAGAAAAAATTCATATATTATAGCTTTAAAATTTGTATATTTTTTATATCTTTTTACAGATCTCTTCTTTTTTTAGGAGATTAATACAGTCTAAAAATGGCTACTACCATCCAGCCCTCTTAATATTAATTTTCAAGAAAGTAATAATACAGTTAACAAAAAGATAAGCTTTTCCCGTGCAAAGAGATATATTAATATTTTGTAGAATTCATATCGTACGAACACATCGTCTTCCAGTAAGTGTAAGTTGGTATGCAGAGATACCATGACGTCGAATACATTATCTTGTATATAAAAGTGAGAGCAATGTTAAATACTGCCTCATTTTGAAGTATGAGTATATATATTGTAGCCCCATGGGTATTAAACTGACTAGTATTAATATTTCTTGTTGGAAGATAAAAGAAGAACGCATAGAATATAATTATTATAGCCTTATCACTAGTATTGATATGTATACTTCATTGTGGTTTTTTTTTTAATTTTTTTGTTTTTTTGCTACATGTATATATTGACAGTTTGATGTCCTTATAAACAAATCAGTCACGTTCTTTTTGTTGAAATGGTGCATGTGATATACTGTCTACAAATATTAAATCTAGATGTGATCCATCATTTGAATAAATATCAATAATTTACAAAAGGTGCCCAAACCTTAAAACACAACGAAATAAAAAACAAAACCTGAATCAACTGGTCTGGGAAGTTTTCATGCTCAGTATAAAGGAAAAGAAATCTTTTGTATGAAATTACATACTATGAGCAAACTGTGTACTTATTGTTCTCAACAGGAAAAAAGTGATGTGCACTAATGAGTAATAGATGGGTTTTCTGAAAACGCATGCCAACCTGTTCTGTTAATTGATTTTAGCAATAACTGTGTTTAGCATGAACACCGTTTTAAAATGGTTGGATGGCCATGGTCAATTTTAGTTAATTCAAACAAGGAAAAGAAGACGTTAAGAGATTTTCAAATTATTTTTGAATAAAAAAGGAAGCTAGATTTTGCGGACGTTGTATTTCCTCAATGATAGAATAATCACATTAAGCTTTAAGGTCAGATGGGTAGTTTACATTCGTAACTCTGCGAGGTTTTATGGCAAGCAGAAAAGCTACTTTTGCGGAGCATTATGGGTAGGCCAGGGAAACAGGCTAAGAGATATAGCGCCTTTTCCCATTATTTTGCCTACACCTGTGTTTGGACGGAAAGTACCTACTAAAAATAGCTTCAGGTACCTAGGCTGTCGCAATATGATTTTCGAAACCTAGATACTGATTTTATATTTAATGATGTCAGTAACAACTGATTTGTCATAAATTCGGGAAATTGTGTAAAATATCAGTTGATATTCTGAACCGTGATAAGTTCAAGCAAAATGCAATGAATCTAAGTGTAAAATTATAGAGAATAGTGTTATTGAAGAGATCTGTTTATATTGGGTACCGGTGTGCTCATACTCGCACTGAATTGAACAAGATAATTTGAAAAAAAAAAAACCAGAAGATAAGATACATGTAACTTAAACTCTATTCTTTTAATATTTCAATTAAGTGAAAAAAAACTTCTTGGTGGAATCGATCCAGTAACCGCAAAATCAACAAGATCTACGCGTTACCACTAGGCCACGCATCTTGCACTCTCATGGATATCTTTTCAATATACATGTATATGGCTATATACATAATTGTGTTAGAAAAGACACTAATTTAAATATTTGTCTAATTTTCAGTACGAAGACCACGTTAAACCAAAACTAATTCAATGTAAATATCCACTACAATACCCGTAGAACATAATTTTAATCGGATTTCTTTGGTTTAGAGTAGTTCAATTAGTCAAATATCCAATTTTTTTTTATTGTATACTAACTACAATGTACTCGTATTCTCCTATATATCCCTAACGAAACCTGAATATTTTAATAATGTCGTGTAAGATACTTAAGACTCTTTCAGCGTTTCCTTGAATATATTTTAACTATATGTAAATATTGTATAATATTGAAAATGTCTGATGTTTGCAAAAGTGCTATATTTTAGGCGAAATTGTATATCAAGTGCGCTATACCTTTTCACTCGGCTTGTTAAAGGAAAGGGACTTGGACACGATTGAGCTCAAAGTTTCTTTTTTTTTTCTATTTTTAATGTCTAGAATGGTTAATATGGATATTGTTAATGCTTCCTCAAAACTTGAAAGTCAAATATTAAGTTACAAGCAAGATACAGAGTTTGAAATGCTTTGTTTGTAAACAAAGCTCGAGTCTTGTTATTGTTTAAATATGTCTTGTATTGGTATAAGTTTCAATGAAAAGGTGCTTTCTTTTTGTTTATAATATTATAATATAACATTGAATCAGTTTATCTTGATTGCCACTAGTCATTTTGTCAAATAAATTGTAATTTCTTTACTTTACATTATTTGTAAACAAATACAAGACTCGATATTTGTTTACATAACAAAGAATTCTTACGTTTGTTTCTCGCTTGACACTTGAAATCTAACATTCAAATTTTGGTCAATCATTCAAAATGCACAAGTAAACCATTTTATACATAAAAATAAAAAGTAAAAATTTGATCTCAAATTGTGTTCAAGTCCCTTTAACCAAGCAGATCTCGCGTTATAAGCCACATGGAAAATAAGTACGTATATCGAGTGAACTAACGTTATTATAACTTATTTCACAGATGGTTGATACGAATAAAAAAAGGAGTATTTTTTCAATTCCTTGAAATTGACTTTAATATATTATTACGTATAGTAGAGCGCATTTCACTAATAATCAAATTTTTTCAATGAGTAGTCATGTAATCATTACGGTACATCTATTGAGAATTGTACATTGGTGAAAGCATGTAGAAAAACAAGATCATAAAGAATTGAGTTATGAAAAGAAAGTTACATGTATTTATTTATTTTTTGTAGGAAACAAAATTCATTCAATTGCAGTTTTACATGTACCGGAACTATATACGACTTGAAGCCTTGTAAGCTTCCTTGTTGGACGTCAGCACGTTAAATGCGCGCCGTGCTCTCGTGTATCCTGCTAGCATTCAGCTTCAGACTGCTTTCAATGCTGCAACCATACTGCGTATCAAAGCTTAATGCGCTTATTTGTAATTAAGTAATAAAAAAACCAAACAAACAAACAAAAATAACCGAAATAAAAAGAAAACAAACATACAACCCCCTCCCCTCAACATCCCCCCCCCCCCCCAAACAAACCTATAATTATATTATGCTTTGCATCGGATCGCGATAAAGGTAGGGAAAACCAGCTTTTAATTTCTGAATCAAAACTCAATAAACAAGAAAAAATGTGTAAGATTTCATATTGAAATACTTTACCAATTAATGATTTACCTACTTGAGATACGTCTTCTTGACCACTGTTTATGTATATTTCTTTGAATTCTTTCCATATTATTGCCAAAGGTTGGGTTTTTTTAATTCATTTCGGATTTGCAACTTGCAAGTTATGGCCAATGCTGTAAATGGGTGTTTCTCCTATTTCGATGCGTTTCATTTCAATCATAATTTGAACAAATCCAAATATAACCTTTGTTTTATCAAAGTTCAGGGTTTTTTGTTTTCATGATTTCGAGAATAGGATATATGAGGATCTAGATTAGTCTTGTCTATCAAATAATAAACAAATAGAGGCTTTTATCATTTCTTTTTATATATTCAAGCTTTACATGTTAAAGTATGTTTTTACTACATGTATAAACTTTCAGAAATTATTCAATTATGATACATCGGGTCTATTGCCATGAATTACCTTCTTCACCTGTATGTAAGCTTGTAATTATTTGTTCATTTGGAATCGCTCCCTTCTTGTTTGTTTGTCCAAATTCTAACTATTTATATCACGACCAAAACGAGACTGGTTACTTGAATGTCAGAAAATTTTATGATTTGTCCATGATATAAATGAAATAAATTTGAGAGATCATGATTTTAAGTTTTAATATAAAAGTAAAACATAGTATAAACAAAATACAATAATATATAATAATATACAATAATATACAATAATATATAATAATATACAATAAACGGCAAAAATGTGTAAAACATTCATCAAAATAGATATCAAACAAATATAAATGTAAATTTATATCTATCATAAATGTAAAGTAACACGGTAAACTTTTGTAAATTTATATAAAAAAAAAAACAAAACCCAAATATATATATATAAAAATAAAATTCAATAAAAATAGATTAGTTTGATTTGAAACACAATAATATCTTTAGTCTTTAGTTCCGGTGACTAGTCACATCGACTGTTTACTATGACTTAATAAGCTAACATGCAGGAAGTATGTCACTGAAAGTATAATACATATGGAGATTTATTATTATACATTGTTGGTTTAATTTTAACCGAAAAAGACATAGCTATGACCAAAATAAATTTTGTTGCGTATGTGTATTTATATGACTAGAAAATTACATCATCATGTAAACAATTATATAAACAATTATACAATATTGAACAAATTAAGAAATTATGAATAAAATTTTTAAAAATGATAGAAAAAAATATCAAAATAAAGCATGTTAGTCTATAATAACACACTAATAGAATATATTATTCAGTGTTATAACCTTGGCAATATATGTGCAAATGTAAGTTGTGCAAATTTGCAGATAAATAAATAAAATTCACCTTATAAAAATTGGCACAAGTAATCTGTAAATATGAAAGGAAAATGAACACATATACATGTACGTATAGTTAAAACTAAATCAAATACCCCGGTATGTCCATATATCGAGACTATTGTTATCAATTTTTGCTGCCTTAAAATTTATGTTTAAAGTGGGAATATCACTTTTATATTTTAAAAATACTTCTTTCAGTTTTATGAGAACAATTTAGTTTTCTTCGTCACTTTTTTCTGTTTCTTCCCATTCTTTTTCCGTCTTTGACATCTCCTCCTTTGGTTTTTTCTCTTAGATTTTCCATTCTTACATCTTTTGCGTTTCCTACATCTTTTACTTAAAACCAACTTACCATTTTTCGAGTCCTCAACGCAGGAATTCCAGAAGCCCAGAGTGTCCGCTATGACCTTCTGCACGTGCTTGAGTGATTCTAAAGAGCAGACGACCAACTCGCTTGGGGTAGAGACGTTTTGAAACAAATTTCTCTTTTCACAGACTCCCGTTTTATTAAAACCTATCAGTCTACGAGAGGGTTTATTCTTATTTTTTCTGCAGTGAATTTTACGATTGACTTTTACCATATTGCACATGACATTCGTCAGTTCGTTTTGTACTTTCTTATTCCACAACGATGAGGCAAACGTTTTGACGACATTCTCCATAACATCTTTGGCATATGATAACTTGGCATACGTTTTATGTACAAATCGATCCTAAAATAATAAATAATTAGAAAGAATGACATTTTACATATATATTGTATCAAATAAAGACATCGATCATGGAAAAGGCTATGATTTGAATAATGATAAATAGAGAGGAAAAAAATTACTTTGTATCTCTTTCGTAAATGCTTCTTTGCTTCTGCAGACACAGGGTTTTCAACACAGGTAGGCGTAATGTGATCATAATTTATGAGGTTTATTTCATTTTCCTGTTAAAAAAAACCCCAAACCCATAAAGGTTTAATAGGAGGATAAATAGAAAGTATTTATTGCTAAAGCTTTTGCAAACATCAATTTTGACACTTTTCAAGAAAGGTTCTTACCAATGTATTTCTATATAACGTAAACGTGTGGTTTAGCGCCTTTAGTGAAAATAGCACGTGTTCTTTGGTAACCTGGTGGTCGCAATTATCCAAGTTTTCTGTGTATCTCGAATTTTCTCCATCACATGGACGGCATCTATTGGCATTGATACCGGCCACAATAGAGAAGACGATAACGAAAAGGCGAAATGAACCACTTGTACAGATTTTTCCTACAAACGGTTCAAAAATATCGCATGAAAATGAGTGTAATAATGATGAATATGTATAAAACTTAATATACATATAGGTATACAAAGCAAATGTCGTGTTTAGCCATTTAAGAATACCAACAATAAAAAATTAAATAAATCAATCAATCAATAAAAATATTGTTTCTGATGATATAAAAAAAAATAACAATTAATTCTATGGATGTACATTTGTACATGTACTGGTATAGTAACTGTGTGTCAAAACGACTGACGGTAAGAGTCTTTTTCATCTACTAACCTTTCATGACTTTGAGGATTTGGGGAATGATAACTATAGGTGCTATACGCTCTGCTTATATAGTATAAAATTACAGGAAATTTCGCTAGGAATGAAATGAAAGTTACTATTTGACACAATTTTCCTTGTCTATTAAAATTAGAGAGCGGAATTTTATAGTTCACCCACATGCAATCCATATAGTAAACATATGAGGATGTATTTCTCAGAAATGGTGTATACAAAGTAGTCTTATTCTAATTAGCAACCAATAAACGACTCGGAACTGAGATAGAGAGGAATCTAGGGAGGGGTAGAAAGAGTGCTACTGTATAATTATTTAAAGGTATTGATTATTTTCAAAAAATAATTCAAGATCTGAACTAAGTGACCTTAATCTTCAGACTTTTGCTATTTAAATTTTGGAATTTATACCCGGATATATATAGCATAGGTAAACGCTTCCGCTTTTTTAAAGATCTGGTCCTGCTGTCACTAATAATTTTCAAATTACTAAATTTAGTCCTCAACTCAAAAAGTTCATAAGTTTGAGGTCAATTTTCTTGAGGTTGAGTATTGACTAGATGAAAGTTGGTGACGCCGGGGACTAAAGTCAGCGTTTTAATCCAAATGACTAGTTATAATATCACATTCTAATGGCAAATGCACTTGTGTTAAACTACATACGAATCAAAATCATATCTTTGTTACTCTAAAATGAATAATATGAAAAGAGACAGAGTGCAACCAGTTGATAAAATGGAAAATTCATCTTTTTTAAGACTTCAATCATTTTACAAAATCAAACTTCAAACTTCTGTATCAAAATATCGAAAAATTTGGATAGAATTATGATGTGATACAATTCCTAGATACACTTAAATATTAACAATTTTTGCGAAACATAATCTAGATGTTTTTGATTAAACAAACGTACATATAATTTTGTGTATAACTTTTACACATTTTGTATTATTATTATTTTATATTCCATCACCTGATAGGTTTCTGTTGAAAAATGTTGGGGAATAATGTGGATTCCTTTTTAAGGTTTTGTTTATCTGAGACCTTTTACTTTGAATGTATCTATCATCCATAGTTACAATAAAGAAGTGGTTCCAAATAAAAAAAAACCCACCAAACCATACGCACCCTAGGACTAATTACGGTTTGAAAAATATTTTACGTAAAACTGCTGTATGAAAGTGTAATTAAGTGGAAAGCATACAATCTCAAAATAGCGGATATAGCACTTTTTAAAATAAATCGCACCAAGTTACCATTGTAACCCGGCATCCTCTGTTGTGTATTAATAAATGGGAATTGCCCGAGATTTTATTTCCAATTCTAATATATCCAATGACGTATATACTTTTATGCAGTTGTTATTGTAGACACAATGTACGTGTTAATTTTCTATTTGCATATTTCATAAGAATTTGTTTCCAACAAGTCTATCATGTAATGGATATTGAGACTCCCAAAGTTGGTACTTCATTTTTCATACAATGGGCTGAAAGTTTTAATGCTCAAGGTAAATGTGTTTGGAAGTTTAAGGAGAGCGGTCAAATGATTACCAATCAGATCCACCCTTAGAAATTCATATCGGTAAATGCAGAAAAAAAACGATGGAGAGTCTACACATTGGAATAGGCATTTAAAAGAAATAAATTGTTTGCTCTAATAGGAAAACATATTTAGTTTTTTTAAAATGTTGCTTTTCCAGTCCAATCATTTAAAAGAGGTTTTAGTACATGTAAAGACAGTTTAAACAAGTTTTACTGGTGACACACTCTAATAATACCGGTATGTAGGTAGGCAATATTCTATTGAGGGTAAAGTGCTGACTTCGATTATAACATTAAACTAATAAACACCAAGAATATTGATCTATCGTATTGATTTGCTTTCTATTATATCTTTGTATATTGAATGTTTACAGATAAAATGGCTAAACACGAAAGAATAAGCTATAGAAGTTTAATATCTCGATCAGTGAATAATTATAATTTCACATTCTAGAGGCTATATGCACTTGTGTTTAACTATATGAAAGTCAATATTATGTCATCTTTTTGAAAGACTATAATCATATATTACAAAAGCAAACTGAAACAAAACTCTGTATTAAAATATCAAAAATGTTGGATTATGATATGATACAAATCTTAGGTATACATTGCGTGTAAAATTTTGCAGGAAAACCTTTCAAAATAAGTATTGACTATTTTGCGAAACATAACTTAGATGTAGAAAAAGAAGTACATACTATTTTGTGTCTAAATCTATAAAACAAAAATATGTACACTACACGCTTGGTATAAAATATATGTCACTATACTCTGTCCCAAGATATCCTCGATTCACATTTTGCTTAATTACTCGATATTTATAAATACATCATAGTTCAAACGATGTTCATTTAAAAGTATGAAACATTTCCAAGAGTTCTTCTTTGAAATGTTCCCTCTAGTTTATCAGGTTTTAATACACGGCTAAAAATGTTATGTCTATGGGGATTTTATAATGCAACAGACCCGAATGATAACGTTGAAAAATTGTGCGAGGCATTCCAGTCCAATTCCTTTTAAGATATCTTTTGTAAATACAGTCTTTTAAGTTTTACAGGTGACACGCTCCAAAAAATGACTGGTAGGCAATATTCTATTGGGGAAAAGTGCTGACTTCAATTTTAACGTTAAACTATTAAATACCAAGATTATTGATCTATTTCATTGATATCCTTTATATAGTATGTCTCTTGAAATGTTTATAGATATAATGGCTAAACACGGAAGAATAAGATATAGAAGTTAAATATCTCGATCAAATTGGGCAAAGTTGTTTTTTTTTTAATGTCATATCTTTTCATCATTAAAGAGGAAGGAATTGAATTTCTTTAATACATACTTATCAATGATTACATTACACTTTGAATTGCTTAAGTTTCTGTTCATTGGTCTAAATTTTGTTTACGCGTTATGGGGATGGCTGTTGGCTCAGCTAAGAAAGATTTAAATTTGGAAGGAGTGCCCTGTGACAGAGGCAGCTTTACGTGCAATGAGAAATAATAATCTGATAGTATGCTTTTTAATGTTATACTTGCAAGGGATATTCATTCATTTTCTTGTGAAACTTACCTTATGCATAATTATAAGTGTAAGTCGTATTTACACTGTACCAATATCAACAGTCAATATTTCGTCTTCTTCAAGCCTGTAGAATCAATTAGAAACGATAAAAGAAATGTCAAAGTAATGAAATAGTAAAATTATGTGATGAATATAAAAGAAAAGGAAAATACAGTGTACAGACTTTGTAGTCCTATACTTAATTTTCTTATTAAATTTGATTTTTTTTTAGATCATTGCACTGAAATGTATATTTCAGAGAGCTTCATATAAACTTTGTGTTGGAAATTTGTTTATTTTTTTTTTTAAAGAAATCACAAGCATTGAAATGTTTCCATAAATGTTATTATTGCTTTCCATGCAAAGTAACATCTTAACATGAATGATGATATATGAATAAATCTTGACTAGATTCTTATATGTACAGAAATCAGATTTAGAAATTAACAAGAACGTTTCTTAAATGCTGTTATTAATCTTCACTATCAGGTGCTTCCCTCAAATTTCGAAAGTTTATATGTCTTTATAAAAATTAAACCGTGGAGAATGTGTGTGTGTGTGTGTGCGTGCGTGCGTGCGTGCGTGTTTGTGTGGTGCTTCCACAACACGTACGCACTGGTTCCTTACTTGTGCAATCTAGTAGTGTTGTGCTTATTGCCGCAGACAATGTCCGCATAGTACTTGCATTTCCCCGTCAATGCTGTTATATAAGTGTTTACAAACGATGATTTTACCAGTACTATAAGCATTTCATTTTGAAGCATATTTTGAAAGTACGAACGATTTCTGCTATTTGGATACCGTATACCGGTATATTAACAGCCGACCAAAGCGGGTACGAGTACAAACCGCTTAACAATTGCTAGAAAATTTTCCCAAATTAATTCAAAGACAATTTGCAAATATTGTTACTGGTGACGAAACACATGTTCACTACTAGTATTTCGAACCAGTAAGTTAAATTGGGAACAAAATATGATTATTTAAACGCGGTAGAAGGCCTGTAGTTCCATCGATTTTACAAAACATTTTTGCAGTAATTACTTAACCTTAAACATAATTTTAAGTCAATATGGAATGCCAGTTAAAGTTATATCCATCATTAAGATGTTGTGAACAGACTTAATAAAACAACCAGCTTGCAGATAGAACAGGAAATCAATATAACAACACCAAAACTAAGATTATGAATCCGATGAACTTATCACCGTATATGTAGCAAATACAATGTAATAAAAATGTCTACTGATGATGTAAGATCATCACAGATGGGGACTCGGTTGTAGGTATACTAGTTCGGATAACTAAAACCACAGGGGCGTATGCTGAACTGAGGAAAATCTGAAGAGTAGTCCAACAATTATCAGCATACATGCCAAAATCAGGAATTTCAAAAGCATTCTGCTTTGAGTCCTCAAATATGGCGCTTCATCTTGAAAAGGGACAAACAAAATCTTAAACAAGATAAATACTTTTCAGACTCGTTCTCTTCACAGAACACCACGCATTTTCTGGTCAAAAGGCATAGTCAAAAGTACATAAGTAACGCCATTATTGTTTTCCAGATATAGATATATATATATATATATATATATATATATATATATATATATATATATTACTAGAATGAATCCGACCTCCATCCCAAGAGTAGCAATGAAATGGACACCAACCAGTGTTGTATAGCAGTTTTCCCCCCATAGTAAATTTTCACCCCGGAAAAGATGCTATATAGTAGCCTTTCCCCAATAGTAGGGTTTCTCCCTCACGTTTTTGGTTCAAATTTTATAAAAAAAAATATTTATGGAAACCCAACAAGGATTTAAAAGCAATGTTTTTAACCCTCAGTTTGCATATACCTGCATTCATCTATAAAGGTTAAGTTTCGTTTTACCGATTTATTATTTTTTATAGACAATGCTGAAAATTGAACATATGTATCATGGCATACATAGAACTTACTTATATCTGTTAATTACATGATTTGACTAGATATACACTCATATGCTTCCCAGCCACAGTCCCGATGACTTGATTAATTGTTTCTCATTAGGTGACCCGGGTTCAATCTTCGAAATAATTAAAGTCTCTTTCTCTTTAAATTGACCAATTGCATTTTTACGTTTTAATTTTGTAAAAAGAAATAAGTAAACAAATATAATGCGTACGTTCAAATGTTTCTCGGAGATGGTTTAATAGAATTTAAAGAAACTTTATACTATATTTAAAACATTATTTAAACTTTATCTCTAAAGGAAAGAATTGATTTAACCCACTGTTGGACATTCTGTGTTTTCCACGAAACATAAAGCATGAAATTTGACGTATAAAGGACCTTTTATAGTAGATGTTATTTAGGGAATTTTCTTGTATGTATTCTTGTCTTTATATACATTGTAATACATGTACATATAGTTTCAAGCGATGGTATATATCTGAGAATTTTATTTGTTGAAAAAAATCAGAACAAAATACCTTTCTCAGTATATGAAATGTAATGAGTTGTCTAGTTTGAAATACATTTCACAATCTGAAATTTCATTTGATTTAGAACCCCATCAAGCGAAGTAAAAAAAAATCAGCTTCTCATCAAATCATTGCACACAGCTGTCTCCCGTTAGATAATTATTTAGAAGTAAAGATACAAGTATATGATTACATTTAAGATCATCAATTCTAAAGGTATTTACTTAAGATCAATAGCCTTTGGGGACAAAAGGGGTAATAACTCCTTAATCCCTCTGCAGGATCTATCAGTTATTTTCTTTGAAAGAAGATTTTTACTTTGAAAATAATACATGGCAAAATATGTATCACACCCTATATCAATCTGAGACTCCAATATCAACCGGAGGTACCAAGGCCATGGGGCTGATATTGGTTGCTAGTTGATTCGAGTGTGATTCAGATTTTGCCAAGTATTGTTGTTATACTTTTGATAAACAACTCGTTTATATTTTCGTATGAAAAACTTTATCCAGGTTTATCCTAGTTCTCCCATCCCACAACCGGCGCATTTTTGACGCTCAAACGCATTGTGACGTCCTCTTAAAATATGTACAGGTTATAAGTCATTGTCCACACCGTAAATATGCATCGGTTAAAACAAAGATATCCGCGGTATTTCGAAATCTGAATAAAAGGAGAGAAAAAATCGTAACAAAAGGTGAAATAAAGGGTGATAATACAGGAATGTGATTAACACGTGCCTTCGTTCATATCAGGGATTAAAAAAACCCTGTATTTTATACTATGTGTTAATAAATGCATTTATTACCCTAAATTATGAGTAATCAATATCATCTCAGATATCGCAAACTATTGCCACGAATGGTCCGCCGTAAACATGACCGGAATGTAAAACAAGGGAAAAATCTACTATGTAGTAGGTTTTCCGTGGGGGTAATCTGGCTATAAAAAGGGTGGGGGGGGGGGGAAACCACTATATGGCAGGCTTTCCGTGGGGGAAGATCTACTTTAAAGTCATTTTTCCGGGGGGGGGGGGGGGGGCCTGCTATATAGCCATCTTTCCGGGGGGAAAGATGGTTAAGGGGAAAAGGCACTATATAACACCGATACAAAAAAAGATCAAATGAGATCTAGAGCAGAGAAAGAAATGACGGAAAACAACTTGACATGAGAACAGATCCAGAGATTGGGGATAATCGCACCGATTTCTTTTGTCTATATGAAAATTGAATGATCACAGTGTTTGCATTGATGTTAAGGAATAAAAAACCGTTAAAACTGTTTTGTTTTTTCAATTTTATAATCTTTCGTAGGTTTTGTATTTTGAATGTGACGTTTAAAATAAAAAAAACCCATATCTTCCTATGACACTAAACTATTTGAGCGGTCTTAGAAATAGATTTCCTCGTCAAAATAAAAAGAAAACAACTCTGAATAGCCATTAATCGTTTTTATTGTACCTTCTGATTTATCCATGGAACTTGCTAAACATCTCCTATTGTTTCATCTTTTCTCTACAAGCATACCAAACTTGTCATTTCAAACATATTGCAACATTTTACTGCATGGATTGGTCATTATGCAAATCTCATGTCAACCTGTTCAAACAATTTTTTTTATGTATTAGATCTGTACATGTATTTTTGTTCCAAACTGTTAAAAGTTTTAGACATGCCCAAAGACCTAATGCTATGCGGTTTACGTATACTTTTTTGAAATCGTTTTTTGAGAAATATGTCAATGCTATTTGGACAAGTAATTTCATTTCAATGAAAACAGTAGGGATGTGGCCCTTAAAATAGGATAGATGATTGGGGAAATAAAAACAATATTAAGTAAGTGTTAAAAGAATTTCTTCTCAAGACAAACTTAATGAAATATTACCAAACTTACACAAATGACAGGATATTTTGCAAATTAAAAATTATTCAAGGTAATAGGGACGAGTTCTCAATTACTTCCAAGCACAGCTAGACTAAGCAGAGCTAAGCTGAGCTAAATTCCAAATCATTATCTTGTTAACACTTTGATATTTTTGCCCACTGCATGCAAGGTGAACGAAGAACGTATAGTTCTATATAAAAAATAAAGGTTCCAGCGAACCTTACTGTCATAACAGTTGTCGTCGTTGTTGTTTATGTTTTTTGTGGGTTTTTTTTTTTACATTTCTACCCTCTTCTCCAAAAATCACTTGCCAAGTAATGGAGTCAATTTCAATCAAACTCAGAAACCTTAATTAAGGAAGGAGTCTTCTCGTTATCAGACATACTTCTTATATTAGGAAATTCATGAAATTTTTACACAGTCAAACAGATCATATAACCAAATGATTGTATCAGTTTTATCAAATTTGACCTTCTTGTTTTCGCATCAAGGTCAGGTCAATGTCACTACCTTTTTTTCTCAACTTAAAGGGTGATAAAAATATATGCAGTTATATACAGTTATGTAGACATCTGCTGAAGATACGAAGTTTCTGTATTTCAATAAAATTATAGGATATCAGAATGTCTATCGGCTTATACTACTAAATTGAAATAAATATAAACGGTTTGTTATTGTCATTTTTTCATGCAAACTAAAATTGATATTGCTTAGCCCGCATTTCCTCTAATTTTCTTAAATTTTGAATATATTTTGATATTCTTCTATGCTTCCTATATTTGAATATTTCGGATTTTTCCATGTTATAAAGACTTTACATAAACATATAAATTTACAGAAAAGCTATCATATTGACCATTTAATAAGAGAGAAAATCTTATTTTAGTGATTTTTTTCACACAAATCTTTTTCAAGAATGAGTTTTTAAAAAATCTAACAAAAATGTAATTTGATAGGCAAATCATATTCTAAAAACATATTCTGAAACCCAAGTATCTTATCATTAGTTCGCATTAGTTGAAAAAATCCTTTATTAATGTTATTGTTTTAAAAATGCTAAAAAAAAACTCATGAATCTACAGCAATTCTGAATTGCAAAAACATGTGATATTTTCCTATGCCAATGTTCCGCCAAAAATAAAGTCCTTCTTAGATTCTAAACTTTTACTATTTCTGTGCCTAGTTGTAATGTAGTAAAGAAGAAAGAAAAATATCATATTTTAATTACCTTTAATCTTGATTTAATAAACATTTAATAAAATTTACTTTTGACAAGTCGAAAACCAGAGGAGACTCCCTCCTTAAAGGGACAGAGCTCTTTATTTTCCTGATACATGGCTGATTAAAAACAATAGGTCTTGGGGCCGCATTGTTCACCAAGGCAACAGCATCCAAATTAAATAATTCTGCTACACACAGTTAACGAAATAAAGCTCTGCTTTGAATTTGTATTTCGTTTTATGGATTTTTTAGATGGTTGACGGTTTGTTATTGTCATTTTTTCATAATACAAAAAGCACTATTATAGACCCAAGTTTTTTCATACTTCTTTAATCTTTATATTCAACAAAGTCACAAAAAATGTCATAAATTCAGTAGCAAAATCATTTTGCATGAAATTTAATAATGAACATCAACCCCATTTTTGTATCACCACCCCTCGGGTCATAATCTCAGCGCATTTCATATAAACCTTCGTCTCAGGTAAAGTAATGATGAAAGAGAAATAACTCTCTCATATTACTCATTATCATGCCTTGTAGAATAGTCCTATGTTAAACTTAACATAAGCTTGTAAGCACCCTTCGCACCAACTAATGAACTATCCAACTTCGAAATCGTTTTAGAAACATTAATCAATTACATAACAATCAGAAGTCGCATTTTGCTTTTCATTCGAATAAGATGCAGTTAACGGTTCAAATCACAATAAGTATTCAAATCAACAATGAATTCATTTTTGAAAATAACTCTAAACTTAAGTGTCTTGTTTGATTTATCATGTGCAGTAAAGAGGAAAAATGACAAGTTCATATGCACATTAATCTTAACTGGGGGAAAAACAATAGTACCTGATATACAAGTGTAAACAAACATACAAAATGAGATTGAATGATATCTACAAATTTAAAATTCCATATTTACTATTCAATGAGATGGATAACACCCAGGATTTTAAAGATTGGCCATAAGTCTTTTGATCAGGATGTGAGGTTGTAACGACCAGCTGACGTCCGAAACGAATTAGGTTTCTAAGGTCGTTAACATGTATAGCAAGTCTAGTCATTATAAGAGAATATCTTAGCATAGAATTATAACAAGGTTTTTAATTAATGGCTGGATAACGTCCAGGACACTTTAATTTGATTTGACCATTATCCTTTGTTTGGGATATTGTTCAGAACAGACAAGTTGACCTTCAGAAAAGTTGAATTTAAAACACCACTAATTTGTACATTGTATTTAAGAAAGCCTGCCAGAGGTCATATATCGCGAAATTTTTATATCATTTGTCGTTTGTATTCATACTTAAATTATGAATGAAATACTAGCATTCATTTTAACATCAAAAATCAAATAATAAGCTTTTTATTAACCTTTTGATAATACATTGTAACTATGGTTTATATCTAGTGATCGAGAGACCAACTATTAGGTATCTTGTAAACGGGAAGAAACTCATTCTCCTAAAAACGAGAGAGGTGGAAATTTGGCTCTATATGAGAGGCAGTTTGAGTGGAAAATGCTGGTACCGGTGTTATATAGTGCCTTTTCCCCCTAGCCATCTTCCCCCCGGAAAGATGGCTATATAGCAGCCCCCCCCCCCCCCCCCCCCCCCGGAAAAATGACTATATAGTAGATCTTCTCCCACGGAAAGCCGATTTAATAGTGGTTTTCCCCCCTTTTTATAGCCAGATTGCCCCCACGGAAAACCTACTACATAGAAGATTTCCCCCTTCTTTTACAATCCGGTCATGTTTAGATGATATTGATTACTCATAATTTAGGGTAATAAATGCATTTATTAATAAATAGTAATAAATACAGGGTTTTTTTTTCATCCCTGTTAGGCATGCGTTTATCACATTTCTGTATCATCACCCTTTATTTCCCCCCATGTTACGATTTTTTGGAACACTTTTGCTCCTTTTATTCAGATTTCGAAATACCGCGGATATTTTTGTTTAATCGATGCATATTTACGGTGTGGACTATGACGTTATAACATGTACATAATTTTTTAGAGGACGTCACAATGCGTTTGAGCGTCAAAAATGCGCCGGTTTTGAGATGGTAGAATTAGGATAAAGCTGGATAAAGGTTTTCATATGAAAAACGGCTGATATTGGAGTCGATATAGGGTTGATATAGGGCGTGATACAGATTTTGCTATGTATTATTTTCAATGTAACAACCTCCTTTCAAAGAAAATAACTGATAAATATTGACTAAATTTTGCAGAGGGATTAAGGAGTGGAAATTTATTACCCCTTTTGTCCCCAACGGCTATAATTGATAATAAGTTAATTCCTAATACCGATCTTAAATGTAATCATATACTAGTATCTTTACTTCTAAATACTAGTTATTATCTAACGGGAGACTATGTGCAATGATTTGATGAGAAACTGATTTTTTTTTTTACTTAGTTTGATGGGTTCTAAATCAAATGAAATTTCAGATTGTGAAATGTATTTCAAACTAGACAACTCATTACATTTCATATACTGAGAAAGGTATTTTGTTCTTATTTTTTCAACAAATAAAATTCTCAGATATATATACCATCACTTGAAACTATATGCACATGTATTACAATGTATATACAGACAAGAATACATACAAGAAAATTCCCTAAGAAACATCGACTATAAAAGGTCCTTTATACGTGGAATTTCAAGTTTTATGTTTCGTGGAAAACACAGAATGTCCAACAGTGGGTTAAATCAATTCTTTCCTTAAGAGATAAAGTTTAAATAATGTTTTAGATAGAGTATAAGGTTTCTTTAAATTCTGTTGAACCATCTCCGAGAAACATTTGAACGTACGCATTATATTTGTTTATTTATTTCTTTTTACAAAATTAAAACGTAAAAAATTGTAATTCGTCAATTTTAAATTCAAAGAGAAAGAGACTTTAGTTATTTCGAAGATTGAACCCGGGTCACCCAATGAGAACAATTAATCAAATCATCGGGACTGTCGCTGGGAAGCATGTGAGTGTACTATATATATCTAGTCATGGTTGAAATATGTGAGAGATAAACTTAACTCATGTGGTCTTTCTTATGTATGGATTAATAAAAGTTTTTCTGGTATCAACTAGTTAAAATATGTTGTTAAAGAAACGCTCATAAATCAGTTTTTACAAGGTTGGTACAGAAATGTAGAAAATTCACCCAAATGTTTGAATTACAGAATTTTCAATAAAGGTTTAAACAGGAAATTTATCTTAAGAAGCTTCCAAACGATTTAAGAATCATATTTACAAAATTTAGAACTTTGTAATCATAAATTACCAATTGAAACTGAAAGATGGAGTAACATAGAAAGATGTAATAGAATCTGTTCTTTATGTAATAAAAACACTTTGGGTGACAAATACCACTATGTTTTGGAATGTCAGGCATTTTCATTTTTCCGCAACAAATAAATTGAAGAAAAATACTCATCAAATGTTAACACTTATAAATTTGGAAATCATATGAATACCATAGATACTGATTCATTAAATAATTTGTCCATATTTATTAGAAAAAATATTAGCTCAATTTATTTAATTTCTGTACTCTTCTTAACTTGACCGTCCATTTGTACATTTGTAAAATATTTTTTTGTTTTTTGTAGCTCATGTACCATTGATATGGTTTGAGAGAAATAAACATTCATTCATTCAAATCATGTAATTTATCAGATAATTACCTAAATAAGTAAATAAGTTATATGTATGCCATGATACATATGTTAAATTTTGAGTATTGTATATAAAAAAGATAATAAATCGGTAAAACGAAACTTAACCTGAATAGATGAATGCAGGTTTATGCAAACTGATGGTTAAAAAACATTGATTTTAAATACTTACTGGGTTTCCATAAGTATTTTTTTTATATAAAATTTGAACCAAAAACGTGAGGGAGAAACCCTACTATATGGGGGAAAAACTATTATATAGTAGCTTTTCCCCCCGGGGGAAAGGCTACTATATAGCAGGTAGCAGGGGGGGGGGGGGGGGGGGGGGGGAGCTACTATGGGGAAAAACTGCTATACAACACCGGTAAAATTGGCTTGTTTCTAATTAACATCACTGGTAGTGTTGAAATGTTTATTGTATACAATCATTTTCTGTGGCACCTCATCAAATTTTCTTTCTAACCTATTAACCTTGCTTCTAGTATATGAAAAAATTCGACGCTCTAACGTCCAAAACACATATTTTCATTGTCGAGGTTTCCAAAATTATTGATAACTTAAGAAAATAATTAAGAATGAAAAATAGTTTAAAGAATAAATTGTGTTCTTCTTGGATAATAGATAATAATTTATTCCTGTCATGTCATGTAAGGTTTTACCTTTAAATGATATTTTGTCGGCTGATATTAAATTTTGAAATAAATGATAGCGCTTATTTAACAGCAATGAAGTTAATTTATAGTTACTTATCCTTGAGGTGTGAACTTTATCACTGATTTGTATAATAGGAAAAACATGTTCCCTGAATTGAACTGAAAATTAATTTCAAACAATCCTTATCAACGGAACAACAACAAGACAATCCGACCAAATTAATAAAGCGCTTTCTACGTGGTCATTTTCTATCGACAAAACGTGAAAAAACCCAGCTAAAAGGCCTCTTATCTTAATCCTAATATTAGAGTTTCTCTTCAGACTCTGATTATGGTATAAAAAAAATTTTGGGTCAATATTGATCCAAGCCATTCCTGTTGTGTATCTAGAAGATTGTTTCAGATAATAGAATACTCATTGTTGTGTTTCCTTCTTTCTGTCGTGTTCCCAAGCTCTTTATTTAAATACGATGGTTCCTACATAAAAGCGAGTATCATATTTTCTCTCCACTCCATGATTGAATTATCTCTGTACAATCCTGGTGCTGAAAAAAAAACCCGAGTTGGCGCTGGGATTTCTAAACTTTTCTTTCAATATCTGTGTCCCTCTGCAGAGTAATGTGTTGTCTGTTATGCTAATAAATTGAAGTAATTGCCAAACGACTGATTTGGAAAAAAGAAGTAACATCAATTTTTCTGTAGTATGCTTGCAAAAATCCAATTCATCATGTCCTTTTTTATGTTCTTTCCACACGATATAGCCTAATTGTTCATGTAGGTCTGATAGGACGATACAAATTGCTAAAGGCTTGGGTCAAAGTAGCCGCAATGTGATGAAACAGATCACGTCTATATAAGATACAGACCCGATATCTGAAAAAATATTGGGAAATATGTTGTTAGAGGTTGAGTATAGAAATGGACAATCTTTATTTATAAGCTCATTTATAAATTACTTGACATGGCCTTGAACGTAACCCATGGCAACCACTAACGTCAAAAATTGGATTGATACAATTTTGTTACAAGTTTTATTAGCACATTAACAGAATGAAGGGATGTGTTTCTTTCACGTGAAACCTGCTCAATTATATACATGTACAGGGGATAACAGTTTTTCAATTAGATTGAGTGTGTTTGTAGTAACTATTATTATTGTGAAGACTCCGGCCTTTGAAACTTTCGTTTCGGGCTAGGAATACAAGATCAAGGAGAATTTGTGTATCATATGCTAAATTTTCAAACCTTAACAATTTGTTCACTTAACACTTGAAGCTGAAGATTCTGACATCGGCCTAACTAAAAATGATTTTATCCAAACATAATCACTCATTTCCAAATCTTCTTATTTTATTTGAGAGTTTTGCTTTTTTTGTCAAAGAACATCGAATAAGCCAGTTTGCATTTTCTATCAGTTCATTCATTTTTCCCCCAAAAAATTAAATAAATAAAAAAAAATCTGTTCAAGCAATGCTAGTCAAAGACGTTAATGTTGTAAACAGTAAATACCCAAAAAGGTCTTCAAAATGAAGCTGGAAAACGATAAAGGTACGTGTAAATCACACTAACGTTATGATGTGGTACTCGTAGAAGTCCCTTTGTAAATTATGTCACTCACGTGAACGCATGTTAATACCCACTTCATTACTTTAGGTCAATGCCGAATTAGAATACAACAGTTCTTTTAGATATTGAATTAAATAGGAAGGAATTTAAAACGTGCGCATACAACTGTTATGCACTGTGAACGAAGGGTTTGCTTGTCTGACCCATCATCATTGCTGCAATTGATACATAGAAACTTTTCGGAAACGGTTTTTCCGCCCCAACTGATTGCAGATCATTCTCTTTCTGCGAGGGATCAGATGAAGTCGTGGTACAATGCATAATTGGCTTCCATTCCATTTATCATTTCTACCATGCACACGGTCATTGAATGTTCTTCGGGTTTTCCGATAACTCCATCCTCTTTTTTCTTCTTTTTTAACACATTCTTCCGTTTCTGAGGAAAATTTTCTTTTTGTTGCACCGTTTACTGTTTGAACATGTCTTCATTGATGGCATGATAAATCACTTGTCAGTACACCAAGATTGAGAGCAGAGAAACGTTTTGAAAATTACCCTGCATTAGGAAAATAAACCTAAATGGAATTGAAGAAATTTCATTGATAAACATTAAAAGATATTCAGTTTTTGTGAATTAAAATTGTTTAGCTAAGAATAATTCATTTGTTCATGGAAATGAAAAAATATATATATGTTCAGCCCTTTATTATACATAATATAAACCTTGTAATTTGATGTACACTTTAAAAATAATCGAAATAAACCGGTTTTCAGTATGAATTTACACGTTGCGAAAACCGATTGAAAATACAGATAACTGTGTAACGAGATTTCACAAGAAAAAATCCATGAAACTTGTTAGCACATAAACACATCCTTGACATAAATGTAAACAGAACTTTCGCTGAAATGACGTCACGATAAGACGGGTTTTATATGATTGGCTGATTGATCCGCCCAGTTGTTGGAGCTGTCCTTCGAATCGATAATAGATGAATCCATTGATTGTTTGACATTAAATGAAGACTTCACTGCAAGTCAGTCATATACGTGGAATCCTGATCGATTCAAAGTAACAGACGAACATATTAGTTTACCGGCTCTGTCATATACGCAAAACGCTCACTTGTTTTTGTAGACATCGACAGAAAGTACAGGGAAAATGGATAACTGCAGGCAAGATTCCAGGTAAGACCTAGCTAAGATGTGTAAGAAGGTGTGAGAACGAAGGACAAGCTTGTTTAATTAATTAAACGGAGCTAATATTGACAGGTCATCTCCTCCAAAGGTTTTAGCGTTTGTATTTGGTCAATTTGGCTGTCAAGGATCGTTTAGAATCATCCAGTGATCAGCTGGTGTAGGGATGTGGAAAAGATGTATAAAGGGCTGCAGGGAGTTAAAAAAATATTTTATTATAGATCTTCTGCAGGAAGGTTTTATAGTGTTCCAATAGCTTTATATCACGGGCGTAATTATTGTAATTAATATTAAAGGGGAACTTTTTCAACAGTTTTGCATCGATCCTTGAAATATGTTTATTTTAAATGCACAAACACAGTTTAATCTTGAATGGAATTTTGTTGCTGCATATATATTTTATTATTGTTTTATGATATACTATGTGTAAAATTGTTTTGTTGTTATGTAACGGAAAAAGAAAATTATTGGTTCTTTGTCAAAAACTGTTATTTTTCAGTGTAAAAAGAAAATGTTGACAGCAATTTTTTCAAAGATAAAAGACAAATTTGATCGCCGAAAAAGCAAATATTTTCTCTTGTAGTAACACTTGGTCACTATACAGTTGTTTCGTAAGTGTGAAGAGGTGGCCAGTAATTTGCTGTATAGAAGAATAGAAGGTGTCGACACATTTGATATTCTATTGTGTCTTCTGCGTAGAATGGCGCGTACTTGATCATTACTTCGTTATGTTTTCAATGCGCCTGTCGCACCCTTTCTACTAATGATATTGGTCCAGTACTGTTATATAAAGATGATGTCGTATATAAGTCCGAGAATTGTAGAATTTTTATTATTTTTAATTTTAAAGACTATTTTTAAAATAAACCATGACATTTTTTATATATCTATCGCAAAATATCTTTAATAATGTATCCGGTAAACATATTTTATGCCCCCCCCCCCCCCACCTCCCCTCTTCGAAGAAGGGAGGGCATATTGCTTTGCAGTTGTCCGTCGGTCGGTCTGTCGGTCGGTCGGTCCACCAACAGTTTCCGTTCATTTTCTTCGCAGAGGTTGCACATATTGAAATGAAATTTGGTGTACAGATTTATCATTAAAATATCTAGGTCAATTGCGCTCTTGGGTACGATCAAGCAATTTTCGACAGAGATATGCCCCTTGAACGTAGAAATATTTTAATTATTTGCAGTTTCCGTTCATTTTCTTCGCAGAGGTTGCATTTACTGAAATGAAATTTCCTTTTCAGATTCATCATTATAATATCTAGGTCAAGTTGGATTTTGGGTACGATCAAGCAGTTTTCGACATAGTTATGCCCCTTGGACTTAGAAAATTTTTAATTATTTGCAGTTTCTTTTCATTTTCTTCGCAGAGGTTGCGCTAACTGAGATGAAATTTGATGTACAGATTTATCATAACAATATATAGGTCAAATTTGATTTTGGATAAAATCGAGCAATTTTCGACAGAGTTATGCCCCTTGGACTTTTTAATTATTCGCAGTTTCTGTTCAGTTTCTTCACGGATGTTTCCATGGGAGGGGGACATAAGTGTTTCACAAACATCTCTTGTTTTCACTGCTGAATCAATTGATTATTCATCCATTATGATACCCAGTTCCTTAATTAATTATATCACCAATGACTAACACCTTTCTAGAATAATTTTTAATCAACAATGTGCAGACAGTTTCGCATTTTTTACGCTACGGTGAAAATATACCTCATATTTAGATAATAATTTATTGAATTTCAATAATCAGATAGAACTTGTTTTGAACATGTTTTATTGAGATAAACTCAAAAGGATAAAACACAAGTTCTTGCAACTTACTGGATCTTCTCCTTCAATGTAACAATAACTGCCATGCATATGCATATAAAATTAAAATATGTACTGATATACACATTTAAACAAAGACAAATTACTTGAATCTCAAAGATTCGTCAATAAATCTGTGCACAGAAGCAAAAATGATATTATTAATATGTAAAGGTAGGTTAACGTTACCACATAAAAGTAAACTAGTATCAATATTGACTAAATCTACCATAAATAATTGATCAAACAAGTTGTTTCTGGAACTTGCTCGAATTTGCAAGGGTTATCATATCCATTTCTAAATCAATTTAATGATTCGGCTTGGTGTCAACAAACGATTGGTGTCGAATCCCTTGGAACTCATCGCCAGCATTTCAACAAATACCAAGAGACTGCTTAAAATGAGGAAAATAAATCAACGAGATTGAAATTGTGGAAATGATGGAAAAGCAATTACATTATGTAACAAAGAAATGGAAAGCATTTAGATACCATTTAATTTGCATTTTTGATGGGAGTGAAAGGATGCTTTATTTTGTGTTAATGTTTAAAGTAATTAAATTTTCAGTTTAATTAATTTTAAATAAACATGAAGTTTGTTAGTTATGACAAAGCTGTGTTTTTACTGTATTCAGGGATATTTTTATTCCTAATTATTTTCGTCCTATTCGTCCGTATTGGTCAGTAGGCGAATTGAAAACTGGGTTAAATCAAAGGGTTATGGCTGTTTTGGCAAATCTAAACCTGTGAATTATCCATCCCAAGAAAATGAAATGAGACCAATTCAACTTTGTAAACGGTATAGCCAAAGTAATTGAATTGTGTTTTCCCTGTTTCCCGTTTAACCCTAAATTGAATTAGCAGACTATCCGGATTGTATCGATATATATCTGGAATTTACAGTTTTTGGGTTTCACATTTTTTCAAATTTTCATCCTGTTCTTTTATTTCCAACAACAACAAAAATGTAAAAATTGAAAGATTTCTAGTTGCCGACATGATTCTAAAGCTGAAATTGAAAAAACTTCACGCTCTTTTTATTTATTTAGTCTTTTATATGCTGATTTGTTACCAAAATGGGAAGACATAAACTCTAGGAATTCTCCCTCAAACGTTACAAATGGCATTCAATTGATTGATGAGTACGATATCCTGAATGTTCCTTTATAGATTGAAACTACAAATTACAATCAAATTGCCCTTACTATTAATTATTTAAAGTGACATTGCAAGTGGAGATTTAGACAGCAAATATATTCGGACCAGCTGAAATATCGGGTATGTTACGTAACATCATACGTCACAAAAAGGTACATGTATATCTAGGAGATGAGTTAAAAATTGGATAACCAATAGACAGAAAACTATGGATATAGGGAAAATGAAGAGTGAATAAGATAAATAAATTTATTAAAGTAAACAATATGAAATTAATTTTGAAAATCAATTTTTAAAATTGTTAAGAAATTCGGTTGAAGTTATTTTTTAGATTTTTAAAACAAAAAAAAAGTATACATCACACAATGTCTAATTTTAACATATCACATATTACATTTAAGAACATTATTTTAGCTGTTTTAGAATAATGGATTCGATTTTGGTTCATTTGAAATTATCGATTGAGAATATCTCTATTGTGTTCAACAATACAGTATTTAAAAACATACTATCTATATAAAGGAAAATATAGTAACGTAAAACACTTTGCGTTCTGTTTCTATGCAATCTCGGTGAGACTGGAATGATCCCTGAAGAATCAAACATAGAAGTATCGCTGAAGTGCTATAGCTGTCACCTTCTGGGTGGAAATTAATCACACAAGAGTTTTCTGAGGCAAACATAATTAGAGCTAAAAGACATTACACTTCAGTCCGAAAAATATCGAATGAAAGAAAAAAAGATCATTAAGGCATTGCCAAGAGCTGCATGTTATTGCTCTCCTGCTCAACATTGATATACATTCATTTAGATGGAAAAGCTTTTCGGTTTTCAATTACTTCCCAAGAAATAATCAATGTATTTCTAGGGTTTCTCCGAGTCTCGTTTTGATAGTAGATGAATCCAAAATGTATTACGTTTAAGTCCATCATAAGATTCGTCAACCTCGTACGTTTGACGTCATTGCTCGTTGCTATTGGTCATCACAAACAATGTGATTTTTTTCTTTTTTCCCCTTTCTGTAGAAATTCTTACCGTAACTATCTCAAGTATGCAATTAAATGCGGGAGAGACAATGAATTAATGCACATGAATATTGTCTTATCTCAGCTGACCTTTTTTTTTTTTTTAGCCGGGCTTATTGCTCAAAGGGCAATTGTTTTCTTGAAGCTGGTGTATTCATTCATAATGTCGTTCAATAACTGGGCAAGTGTATTAACATATTTAACACGAAGAAGCAGCTCATTAGTGCTTCAAAAATCTGCAAAAAAGTAACCAAAGCTGTAAAATAATAATGGACAAAAAACATCCATTTTTAGTAAGGCTTTATAAGGTCTTATTTAATAGTGTTCTGTGCTGTTGATATCTTAAGTTCATGTCAGGTATAACGAAAATCGGTTAATGATTGCAAAATGAAATGTGCTCTCTCTCTCTCTCTCTCTCTCTCTCTCTCTCTCTCTCTCTCTCTGCAACGATTTCGTCAATGATTTTTATTCCCGATTGCCATGAGTCCAAGAATTTTATTGCTAAACATTCACAGAATGTTTATAACTTTTACACAGAAATCGAGTTTGAAGAGTATACGTTGAATGCGAAGTGTTTTAAGTACGATAATGAGAATCCATCTCGAAAGTCTCTGCGGAAGATGCTTGGCTTCCGTTTTCACCAATTTTATTAGCAAGGCTGTTCGACTCTCTGCATAAACACATCTGTTTTAACAGTTAAACATTCGCCGCCGGATTTGCGTCAGAAACTCAGAAAGCTGGTTCTTTATACCATTAGGAGAAAAACGGGCAACCATTACACGATATCACGGCGTCAATCTTACCGATGTAGTCCTAGATTTATATCGCCTTGTAGCGTACTCTTTATACTCTCTTTGTTCAATTCACATTGTTGATATGATGATACGATATGATATTGTATGATATATGACATGACATGATATGATATGACATGATATGACATGATATGATATAATATGACATGACATGACATGACATGACATGACATGACATGATATGATATGATATGATATTGACATAATTTTGAAACGGGTCAGCTTCCACATGTATGGTTAATTGTGATGTACGATATACTAGCATTCCTTGCGTGGCACTATTTATACAGACAAGCACTGTTTAAATCCTTCTTAGTTCACTTTTTGGAGGGTTAGTTGGAGGGTTAGGAGTATCTTTTATAAAGAGGTGCACAGTGGATAGTACTGTTGGCTGATTCAGAGTCATGACAATAAAATACAAACTACCCAGATGGCATTTACATATCACATATAAAAACTAAATACTAGTAATAGGTAAATAGGAGTTGGTATTTTCTTTTAACGCATGTGTCCTGAAGCATTGGTTATTAAAGGATTTCACTCACAACAACAATTCAAAACGTTTCAAAAGTGTACATGGGGGTACATGTACGTTTCGTAAAAAATTACATAATATTTTGCATGCAATCCCTTTTTGAAGTATAGGTGAGCGACAAGATTCCTCGATCTATCTTTATCTAAGTCTTTTTTCCGCTAGTTCTTCCCAAATGAGCTCTAGTTGTTTCCATATCTTCAGGTGTGCTTTGATCGTTCCCGTATCTTTGGCCATGAAGGTTACAGGCGTTATCAGATGAAAACCAATGTCTTGGTTGATGTTGTTGTTTGGGATTGACGAGCTGTTCCTGTGAGTTATCAGCTTCTACAGAGCCAGCAATCAGTCTGGATGATGGTGTTTGGCCAGCATAATTATCCTCGTACAAGTAGGTGTCAGTGAAGACCTGCGTCTTTTTGCAATGGCCACTGTTGAAATCCAAACCTCGGGAACATAGAGTCAAGATGTCAAGGTGTCTCTATTTAATAATACTTCATGTTTCCAAGATGCCAAGATATCCCTACTGCGTGTTTGATACCTTGACAACATGCAGTGACAATGCTTTGACAAGATGCACAACATGTATAAGGAAATTCCTTAATAACTTGGAAACATAAAGCAGGTGATATATTGATACCTTGACAACAGGAAGTAGGGATACCTTAACACCCTGACAACATGCGGTAGGAATACCTTGAGACATTGGCAACATGCACTAAAGATACATGTACCTTGGCACCTTAGCAACATACAGTGAGGATACCATGACAACATGCACCAAGGATACCATGGCATCTTTTTTATTAGTTCTGATTATCATATTACAAAAAGTTAACTTGTGTTCTCATCTTCTGAAGTTAAAGCAGCATCGGAATTTGGTTTAGTAATGATGCTAGTCTTTATGAATTCAGCTATCGACCTCCTTAGTTCCTGGATACTAGCAGTTATTATTTAATACTTTGTTTTCACCTACATTACAACCTAAACTACCGGGTATTAATAGGAAGAAAAGGACCTAGATTTCTTTGACCCACTGCTGCATACTGGGAAGAGTTTTACTTTGTGTGCCCATTAAAATCAGCAGTATAGTGGGAGGCTGTTTTTTTTTAAACTATCCATTAAATTTGATGTGAAATCGCGTGTCTATGAAATAAATGCACTTATATTTTCTGTGTCTGGTAGTCCTCTTTTTATTGCTTTAAGTCAGGAAAGATTAAAGCATGCAATCTCGCGATGAAGAATTACTTCACATAGTTGTAAAGGTGTAATTAAGTTATCCAAAGAGTAGAAACCTAAAAAAAAAAATAAGTTATTGAAGTTTATATTTTTGCATTTATATCCTCATCGGTATTTAACGAAACATCGATGCAAACCTTCAATTCATGGCCAAAGAAAAATATAAATGATTTGTTGTGTGGACTTCGAAAATTTAGATAAATAGTTTTGAAATCTGTTATCAGTGTCTGTACGTATTACATGATCTTATATGATTTACACCTTAAGGATGATTTATTAACGTCCACCCGCCTTAACCCAAGACTGAATTAAGTTTTAATTTAATAAAAAAAAACTTTAAAAATTAGGTGTCTGTGTAAAGGTACTCTACAGTCTACATAACTCAATAGATTTGATTAAATATATTTAAAATTAAGTGTACCAATGTCAACAGTTAAAGGGTTGTATTTTTAATGTACTTGAGAGAAAAAATCCTCGCAAGTTCAGTGTAAACATACAAATCGGACCACTGGGTTAAGGTAAAGTGATAGTTATGAGGTGACAAATAAAGTTAACAGGGCTTAGTTTGTCTCTCTGTCTATATAACAGTGCCCGTAATTAAACAATGCACGATAAAATGTCTACTTTCTATGTATGCAAACGTTTTAATCTGTTTAAAGTTCAGGATCCGCCGACACATTTAAAGTTATTAATAAGGACAGCTATAAAGCCTAATGAATATTCATCCATTTAGTGTTTTGTGAATCAATACGTTTAAGCATTTTGTGCATTTCTTTGAACGACACGCGCTTTAAATATTAACATGAGCTGCACTCTAGATCGGCCTTTAAAACAAGGGTATGTGTGAACTCTCAGGCAAGGTTCCACCGACACTCACTGGATTTCAGGACAATATCCAAATGCATTAGAAGGGCGGTATTAATGTTTACCTAGGTTCATTTTATTTGAGTTTCCCGGTGCTATTATTAATATATATAATGCGATATTAGACGAGTGTTTACCTTTTTCAATTGGAGATTTGTGATATGTTGTATTGTGTTTTCCCGATGGGACATGTAACCCAAGATGTGGGCATTAATGACGAATGGGCTTTGCATAAGAGACAGGCGACGGCGACCAAAGGTAGCAAGCACGTCACTGATAATTACGATGTGCCCATGATAAGGTTTCTCATTACCGGGGAGCGCTAATTACACGGAATTACCATTCTTACTTAATTGATGTACACGGTAAGTTCAAGTGCTACAACTCAGCTTAATGGAATGAATTGACTGGACTTTTTTTAAAAATCTATGACGATGAGTATCTGAAAGTTTATGGTAACGGTACACCCTTAGTTTTGAAGCTTTACCTTAAGTTTTACGCAGAGCTGGGTCATTTAAAACTCCGTGTTTAAGTACAATTAGGTATTATAATTTATTTGTACAAAGCATAAGTAACAATAATTTACCTATGTTTCGCATTTAAATTATTTGATGTTGAGTGAATTATGACTATGCAATTTTATGTACATGTAGTAAACACCACTGGAGAAAGGTATAGTTCACATGAATTAAACACGCTAGAATTAAAGAAAAATTTTAATCATTTAATGCAGAAAATCCTCATGCATGTAAACCGAATCTTTAAGAAACGTAAGAAGATTACACAGCATTTGTAGGCATAGTCGCTTTTATATTCATAGTAAATCTTCTTTTAAATAGTGCCTTTAAACTGTAAGGTTGAGAAAGTGCAGAAGCCTGTAAAAAATCGGAATTGTTGTAATTTTACGTGTACTGAGATATTGTCTGAACAGCTGAACGTAGAGGTGTAAATATTAACTCACATAGACGCCTATATTGCATTCCCAAAATTGATGGGTGTCCAGTCCGCGCTTTCGTACATCTCCCATCGGGATCGTTCTACAAGTACGGGAAATGTAGTTAGCGCTAAACGCAACGTAAAATGACGTCACTGAAGGCCGTTGGCGGTGACGTCAAGACAAACAGGTACACGGTTCGTGTCTCTGTGTTTTTTTCGCATCAAGTGTTGCTCTGATCACGATATATGTCAACGACCTTGAATTATTTATATGTGTACCATGCAGTTGTAGTTTTGTGGAAAAAAGTTTCGCAATTAATGGATCACAAATATCCACTGTCTCAATCTATTATTACGTCTATTTGAACGTGATCTGTTCACATGCTGTATGCTTACCAATATTCATCCTAGGTAATACAAAATGAGATAGAAACTTTATTAGGCTAATAGCGTATATTTTTTAAGAGCAACAATTTATAATCTTCAAAATTGTAATTATTTCCAGACATGACGAATAAGAGACCCTGATGTCAACATGACAGAAAATTTGAATCCAACGAATGTTGAAAATTACCTAATCAAGAACCCTGAATTCTTGAAGTCTTATTTAAGTAAGCATGGTGCTCCAGACATCACACATAAAGATGGGAGCCATTCTGAACCTTCATCTCCTGAAATCAAAATTAAAAGACTCCCTAACTTCACAAGTGGAAGAGGAAATTCTATCACAACATCCATATTCAAGAAATATGTGGAAGGTAACTTGGAGAGAATTAAAAAGACATCCAAGGACAGGAATCAATTGCTTAGCATGTCAGAAGATGAAGTGTTTATGGAACTTATCAGGGACATAGCCACTGAGTTAGATGTCAATGTATTGTGTCATAAAATTCTAAAGAATGTGAGTATTTTAACAAGAAGTGATCGAGGGAGTTTATTTTTGGTGCGAGGATCTAAAGACAACCGATATCTTGTGTCCAAGTTATTTGATGTGACAGAAGTTTCAACCATAAGCGAAAGTTTACACACAGAAGAAACGGAAATCATAGTTCCATTTGGGAGAGGAATTGCGGGATTTGTGGCTGAAAGCAAAGACACAGTAAACATCAAGGATGCATATGAGGTAAATTTCATTATTACCGCATGATAAACAGTTTCTGGGTATAAGTATAATACAACTTTATAAAACATCTGCAAAACATTTCGATTTTGTTTCAAAGGTCCAATTTGTTGAATTTCATGTATATTCCATCATCCTTAATATTAAGGATTTCCAATAAAACTGATATTGCTTCTGTGATGGTCAGACCTGTTCAAATACCGGCGCCAGATAGCTCAGTTGGTAGAGCACCTGACTAGAGAATTCAGGAGGCACGGGTTCGAATCCCGGTCTGGTCCATCATTATTTCTCCCATCCTGTTACACTATACTCTGTCCCAAGATATCCTGGATTCACATTTTGCTTAATTACTTGATATTTATAAATACCTCAGGGTTCAAACAATGTTCATTCAAAAGTATGAAAAATTTCCAAGATATTTCCGTTGAAACGCCCCCTCTAGCTGATCATGTTTCAATACACGGCTAAAAAATGTAATGTCTATGGGGATTTTGTATTGAAGCAGACCAGGATGATAACATTGAAAAATTGCGCAAGGTATTCTGAGTGACTTCCAAATGGAGAAAAGATGTAAACATTCCCCATTATAAATCTCCGTAAGAAATCTGTTTTCGTTCCTGTGAACTTTTATGAGTAAAAAATGATAATGTGTCAATGAAGATATCTTGGAAAATTTCCCTTTCATCGATTTCAATTGCACTTCTTTCACAGGTATGTGTATTTTTATTCAAAATCGGCCAAATGTGCTGCATAAATATCTTGGGACACTATAGTACCTTGTAGTTATCCAATATGCTGTTTAATGATATACCCAGACATATTTTCAAGCCATATATTAAATAAAAATTGCTTTATATATCTAATAATTTGAATTTGAATTTCTTCTAAGACATGCAATTTAGATTGTCAAATGTAATGTGTAAAAAGATGTGCCATGCAATCTTTTATGTCCTTGTAACAATTTCAAGAATCTGGTCGGTCAAAATGTCAGACCATTATAATCATGATATTCTATGGAGTATTGGATATATTCAGCAATATTGCTTTGAGGTAAAATGATTGAATGTCAAGTTATCAGACCAAAGCTATAGGCAGATTAAATTGGTCTGGTCAGAAGAATTTGCCTCTTACATATATACAGTGCTGCCCAGAGCATCGTTCTTTTCCAAATGGTCAATTCGATACATGCATGTATTCAGTAACTATTTATACATGTGTGGAAGGCTCCTATCTCATAAGCTCTGCTGCCAAGGAATAATAAATAACTTAATCTTGTCAGTGGTCAGCCCAAATATAGCTCAGAATCAAGTAACTCAAGAGTTTCTGGGATAAATTATCAGCAATGTAATTATGGAATTTAGATCCATTATAAAGAATTTTCAGAAGTGTTATCATTATTCAATAGAATATCCTAATGGCAAGTTTAAAAGACTGACCCCCACCCAACCATGTTGATGAATTCTTTAACCTTAAAAAGGACTATTGACCATTACTGAAAATAAGTACCAGGTAATTATTAATGAGACACATTGTAGGGAAAATCCATGCACATTCATAAAACATATAGGGAAAATCCATGCACAATCATAAAACACAAAGTGATTAAATTCTATGGCATGCATTAATTATTAAAGTGTAGTCTACAAATATTTAACAATTTTGCAATTTTTTAGTAATTGTATTTTGAATTGGGTATTTCAATCACATATGCCAGTTTCACGTACAGTTCTAAATTTAAAATAGATTGAAGCCATCAATTTGTACTTAATTGTTTCCAAATTCTTGCTTTATTATGTATTGTAGTAGTATGTAAATATTGCACATTGTATTTCATAATAAACTATATGGTTTACACTAAGCCGTTTTTAGTATAGTTTTAGATGAGCCTTCAGATTTGGCAGATATTTTGATATATAATTTTTAACCTTTACTGAACAAATTATAAATATATATATATATATATATATATACATATACATATACATATACATATATATATATAAAGTTTGTCTTAAATAGGAAAGGTATGCATCTAAATTGGCAGAACTTAGCTATTATGAAATATTTACGAGAATCGTTTAGATAAGATTTAGAGGTTTGTCTCTTTTTATTGGCTCCAACTGCAGTGGCGTAATCATTTATCTCTTTTAAATTTTCAGGATCCCAGGTTTAACAAGGATGTTGATCTAAAGACAGGTTACCGAACTCACAGTATTTTATGCATGCCTATCCTGAACTACGAGGGCGAGGTTATAGGCGTGGCTCAGATTATCAACAAAGTGACGGGGAATCACGAGTTTACGAAGCAGGATGAAGATGTAAGGATTGGCTGGAATCCACTGGCACTTGTTTCCTCGATTAAGTTTACCCCAATAAAATTATACTGTGGGTAATTTCATCACAGAAAAAGTTGCCTGTAATGGAATAATTGTTTAGTGTGATGTCACTGTGTAGACTATGTAAAGCTCTATCAAAATTAAAATTATTTTATGTCCATTAAAACAGGTAAAAGCCAAGTTTAATCAATTGGATCAAAGGTTTGGCATATAAGTGCATGAGTACAACAGTATATAGCTCATTTTGAAAATAACTGATGTCATGTCTATAGAATGGATCATAGGTATAGTTTTTCAATATAGGCTCATGAATGAAAAGGATTTAATATTTCTCCTGTAACATTCTGATAGACTGAGATTGATTCTTATAGAATTGTGTAACTCAAAAATATCCAAAGACATCAAAGGTGAGACTTGTACAGAAACTTGCAAATATAATATATGAAATATCTGTATCATATGATACATTGTACCAGTGTGTATATATATATATATATATATATATATATATATATATATATATATATATATATATATATATATATCTGAATGAAGATAATATTTTATATCCAAGTTTTCCAGATATTCTGTCTTTTGCTTTTTCTGCAGTCATTTCAATATCGCTAAAACCAATACAAGAAAAAATTATAAAGGTTATTATTGTATGTAATATAAAAATCTTTTAAAATTGCAAAAATTGATCTGCGCAAACTAAAAAATGTACACATTTTCTTCGTTTTCACAAAACTTGCAATACATTGCAATACACACCCAAAAAAAAAGCCTTGAATGTATGGTAAATTTGTAACAACTATATATATATATCCTTGTGTTTTGTAGGTTTTCCGGAAGTACCTCATATTTTGTGGAATTGGTATTACAAATGCTCAGTTGTTTGAGTTATCAGTGCAGGAGTACAAAAGAAATCAGGTAAATTACTGTCAAAGTTAAAACCCTATATAATGGGCATATATAATAAATGTCTGTTAATTAAATTACCCAGCAATTACTACAATATTGAGGACCAGAATTTATAAAGTTTTAAGTACTACTTTGAGAGTTTTGCTAAAACTACTGTCGGTATGTTATAGATGCATTTTATCACGTGCATTTACATGTTTGTTTTCATATATAATGACTCAACATTTTAAATCTAATAATGGACATTTTATCAAGATGATATATATATTTTTTATTTATTCATCCAAGTTCATATGTCTCCTGGCCATTATAATAATACTACTCCCCCCCCCCACCCCACCCCACCTCCTTCTTACAGAGAGAAAATAGATCGAACACGAGGGACATACATTATCGTCCCTTTGCGTAGAACTTTGTTTGACTCTTTTGTATGAATTCAAAAGGATACCACTTCCAATTTACTTTCTGTTTTCAAAAATTTGGAAATGATCTAGCACTGTACATTTATTGGATGTGTGAGGAGAATGTTCCCATTAATAGCTCGTATATTCATATGTATCTTAAAAATTTCACCTTGAAATATATATGTGGCGCTTAGAGCTGAGCGATATGGCATTTAAATCCTTGTAATAAAGCCCTTACTTTAGCTGTAACTATTCTCAACTGTTGTTTGTTCAGATCAATGCTTGTTATTATATCAACATTTACCTAATAAATGCATGGCAAAATGGTTTTAAATGTGTATTGTTAGATGAAAGCATTGCTTGTAACCCACATTTTCCTCTTAACAATAAACATGGGAAAAAGAATACATCCATCAAATCCTTGACATCCCTTCAACAGCCGAAATCTTGAATTCAGATTTTTGATTCCTATATAAACATTGAAAATTAGCACTCCAGTGTTGATTTTATACATTGATCTAGGGCCTACTTTTGCCTCATGTAAATTGTATCATGTTTGTCTGCCTGATTAATGCTGGAATAGTAATGAAGTTAATGAAAGGACCAGGGCATGGATTAAATCACAAACTTCTAGATCTATTTGATCAAACACTTTGATTAGTTTGATGTTAGATAAACTCTATTTCATTGATGGAATTTCATCAGATGATGTAGTTACCAATAAACTATATATATACATATTTTCTACAAAATAATCAAGACAAATGTTATATATCTACAGGTACCATCAAACCATTTCATTGCAAATCATTTATTTTAAATTAACATTTCATGTCCATTAAGGTCCCATATGATGTTTATCAAATACCAGAAAATGACTTAAAAATAGAAGAGAACTATTTTCACCAGTTAATTGGTGATTAGGATGCCAATTTTTCACAGTATTATGTAACTTACAATCTTTTCTATAAAAAGTCTTGCTTTGTTATCTAGAGGATGGTTTTTGAAATAAGTTTTGTATTAACCCTTGCTCTGCTATATTGTTATCAAATCAAAAGAGCACCTGTGCTGAATTGTTTTGGAAAAATCACATTTTGATGACATCAATTCTTCATCAATGCATAAAATCTTTATTTACAAAGCTATAAATATGAAATTTTCCAAGGTTGTAGACATAGTTGTTTTGTTCTCTTTGGAAAGTTTGCATTCAGTTCATATAGAATTGTTGCCATGGTAACCGTTTTATTTACTAATTGCAGAAAAAATGTTAAAATTCTTTTTAAATTAGCATCAATTTTATTCAAGTCAGTGAACCAAAGGAAAATTGATTTAAATATGATACAACAATAACAAAATAATACAAAATTACTTCATCGTCTTAAAATTTTCATTTCATTGAGCTAATATCACCTTGTGATTTAACACAATTTCAATTGGAAATGAAGCAAAATATTCACACTTATCATTAATTGAATTTTCATCATATCACTGTAAAAAGTTTGGACCAATCATTTTTCAGGTAGCATTTTTTCTAGATTTCTCAAAAAGATATTTCCCAAGGTCATATACAAAAAGGTCAAGGTCACCACAACAAGTTAAAACCCAATACAACATTTGAAACATTTAGAATGATTTATTAATGTTGACAACTTAATCAATTACATGGACATTTTTTCATGCAGTGCTTCCAGATTGGCATACATTTTCAGATATGATTTGAATTACTTGCATAGTAGGGAAAATATGTTATAAAATGATCAGTTCAGGTCTTTATTCTGTGCATAGAGCAAAAATAATGTCAGAAAACCTTGAGTGCTGATACAATTTTCCATCCAACTTATCTATTGATGCATCAGTACATTTTATACAAAAAGAGAAGATAGTTACTTTAATAATATCATCAAAACTTTAAAAGAGGCACTGTACACTAAATTAGCTTGTGTTTCAAACAAAACTTAATACAACAAAATGTAAAACATGCATAACGTTGCATAGCACTGCATTCTTCAGCTAATATGCATTTATATGAACATACATGTCACTGAACTATTCAGAAATTTAATAAGTGGTAGACATTTTTTGGACAAGCTGAGAGAAAACCCCCAAATATATATCCAACATATTTCGGTACATGAAATTGCTATTTAAAAACCTAAAAAAAGCAAAGTTAATTAATACCAGGTTTTTTTTTTAAATAGCCATTTAATTGTGTATAACGGTATTTACAATAATCATGATAATCATGAATGTATTTTTATTTTATATCAAACTTATTTCACACAGAGAGAAAAGCGGAAAAGACATGTACCACAATAAGAACAGCTCAAAAATCCTTCAATAAAAGAACTCTGTCTTTCCTCTTGCATGTATAGATCATACAATTGGAATTATTCTTCTGTTGAGGAATCGGAACTCATGCGACTTCTCTTGTATGCCAAAAGGAATTCCTGCTTTGTATGATAAATTTCAAAGCAAGGATAAATGCATATAGCGACACATTACACTGTTTGCATTTGTAGCTGGTCATGTGGCCACATCGCCTTTTCCGCTTCTCTCCTGGTATTAATGGGGGTCATTATATCACATGTGTTAAAACTGACTGTGTTCGATATTTATAACATTAATTCTCGGGTAATAGTAAGTTTTAATTCTGGTCTGATTTCCCATATGCTCTTCAGGTCTTGCTTCAATATTCATCTGGCATTTAATTGCGACACATTTACCGCAAAAATATTCAAGCTTCAAAAAATTGTTATGTCTGTTACAGGGGCGAAATTATTTGGAACTGATGAGATTTGATAATATATATTATGTATACAATATAGCATGAAATTTGGTGAGGATTCAATTTTGGTATTAGGAAATCAGGTCTTTGTATAATTTTTTCTAATTGAATATACAGTCTCTACTGTTCATTTTACATGGTGATTTTTTTTTTTTTTTTTTGAAATTACTAATTTAATACTACCCTAAAATTATGCATAAATTTTCTAGAACAGAACTCAAAATGTTCATGCCACCAAAAAATACCCATATTTCAAGTACATGTATGTTAAGTTTGTAAAATGCTTTAATGATCTCCGATCCTCAGCTATGTTCGATAACTCTAAATAATCCGGAATTTTTTTATCCGTACCATAAATCTGCCTTTTATATAGACAAATTTAATTAGTCTTGAACTATTAATATTACGCTAGGATATTCAAAGAAGTGATTTGTTTAGCAGCTCCAAAAGACCTACTACCTGAGGGTAAAGGGGTTCGAACTACCGTTGCACCGATACAAACTTTTTTTATTAATTTGATCTCAACTTGTATATGTTATTTATTCCATTATCTTCATCGTGGCCAAAATTGCAATAACTTCGTAAAATGCATGGATGCCTTCAAAAAATTTCTTTTTATTTTACTTCATTTAATTTATACAGTTTGAAGGATAAAAAACATTTTTTGGATGAAAAAAATACTTTGAGGCTGAGGATCGGAGAACCTTAATATAACTTCATCCCAATTTTAGTGTATGAATGAAGACAAAAATGCAAGCAGCTTACTGTGTAAAAGTTTGATAGGTCTTTATAATCCGGATCTAATATATGTAATTGTTTGCTATGAAATTGTTTTTCAGATTATCACATGATTCATTTTGTTTTCAGCTGTTGCTGAACCTTGCCCGAGGCATTTTCGAGGAGCAAACCAGCTTAGAACGCCTCATTCAGAAAGTAATGTTAGATTCTCAGGACATGTTGAAATGTGAGCGCTGTACAGTATACCTAACGGAGGAGTCCATGAGCAAGGTAATTAGTAACCCACGCCATGTCGACACATATGTCCTACTGCTTGAATTGGCTTTCCTGTGTACTACTGTATTTGTAATGAAGAAATGAAATGAGCTTGTGTCTCTATGTATTGTTAAGAGCAGATTCATAAACAAAAACAGAGCTCTAGCTAGCATAGTAAGTCTTTTCATGACATTCATTTTAAAAGTATCACAAGCAGCATGTTTGAGATCTTAAAAAAATTCTATTCAAAATGTAAAAGAATGCTAATTAATTGTTGTTGTTGTTACTGTTTGTGTATTTTTATGTGTGTTTTGCATGTGTTTTTTGGGCTTTAATTATTATATTTTTGTATAGTATGATAACATTACTCTTGTGCCAGACAGTATAATCATGGAGAAAAGATATTAATTTAAGACTACTCATTCTGTTGTTAAGGAGGCTGGGTGGTCAACAAATTAACCATCAGATCTACCTTAAATTTTTAGAAATAATTTTTTAATTAAGCTATAAACTATTATCTATCAAAGAAAAATTCCAGATAATTTAGCTTTAAGGCCACACCAATATAATTTGTTGTTCGTCGGACATTCAATGATAAAAGGTACGAGCAGGCGAGCGATTAAATAATAAAATTATTTTTTTATGTAGGCAAAATTTTTAGGCGGTACATAAATAAATTTGTGCAGACGGTTATATTTTTTCTTCATGTTTCTGATTTATAAATTGAAACTATTGAGTGCGTGGGGTCTGACTAACAAGAAATTATATTGGTGTGGCCTAATGTTTGAAATTTTCATATATCTTTATACAGAGCTTTTTTTCTCAAGGAGATAAATTATCGAGCATACTTAACAAGTTATCGAAAATAAATTTTAAAAATTCTGTTTTCTTAATTTACTTAATTCCACATTAAGGATGGGGTTTGGGGTTGGGGAATGGTTGCATCAGATGGGAGTGTAAGGGAATGGTGCGGTACAAGGGTAGCTATAATTATTAAGTGATATCATGAATCACAGAAGGAATTTAATTGTTTTTTAATTGAACTTTTGCAACTTAATAAACTAATAAAGTCAGAAATTATTCCGAAGCCTTTTAAGAGGTTGTACCATTGCATTGAAATCTTATTTGATATCAAGTGAAAAGTACAAGGACTTCTCTCAGAAGAATAATTAAAAAGAATAGGAAAAAACTCTTCAGTGCTAATTAATTCATCTGAAAATAAGTTTACTAATACCTCCATGCACAGAGTAGTGTTTATCATTGCTATCAATTCATTTTTCTTTAATGCATATGAATCCATGGATTATTCCCTGTTTGCATGCCAAATTACTTTCCCCTATAGGGTGGGAAAAACTTGACAGGCATGTTTTCAAAGATTCTCAAGAAGCAATTTTACAAGCTATTTGCTTTGGCGGTGCATCAGGTATATTAGGGATGCTTTCTCTCACTGTTACTTCTTAGCATCTTCACTGGATCTTGGACCTCTATAGATCTCTTTAGCCCTATCTACTCATTGATAATTCTACATAAAATCTGAGCTTTTGATCAAAATTAATTCCATATTTTATATATCTATGCTTTATAGTCAAGATATCTCACCTGTGTTTTTTATAAAATTGAAAACTTTTGCTTGGTTTGCTAAAACTAAATACAGTTCTAACTTTATACTAATATTTTTTTCACTTAGAAATTACTTTTACTTACTTCTCTTACTTACTGTAAAATTGTACAGTACATAATGATTGAAATGAGTCAAGAAATGTAACACTTCAACTATTTTTTTCAAGGCACCTTGAATTATGATAAAAAATGAATGAATTTGATCTATGAATCAATATGCTAATTTCAAGTCTAAAATCTGTGGTATACATTTTTGAAAAAACTTTTATTTGAGAATCTTTGTTATAGCTGTATAAAGCTTTAATTGAAACCTTGTATACCAATAGACCAGTGTGAACCACTTTGTTTTGAGCTGTGTTATTGCATGTTGGACCCTTATTGTTGTGTGTCTGGTGTTTGTCCACAGGATCCCAACCCAGAGGAGGACTCCAATGTCCAGGCCAAGGCCAAACCTACCTCAACTAAGGTATCAAATGCCCACCCAATGGGCCATCAATACAACATAACTACAGCCCACCCATGGGCCATCATTACAATATTAGACCATCATTGTAACACATCAACTGCCCACTAACAGGGTCATCATTACAACATATCCACTGTCCACCTGCTGGGCCATCATTACATGTCAGCTGCCCACCTACTGGGCCATCATCACAACATATCAACTGCCCACAAACTTGGTCATCACTGCACAGCCCCATCTCTGTTCTTCACTTATTACAAATATATCCCTAAACTGTACCAAAACTGTACCAATTTTAACAACTGTCCACCTACCAAGCCATATTACTTTGCAGGCCTCATATATATATATATATATATATATATATATATATATATATATATATATATATATGTCTTCATGTACCAATATCAACTTGAGTATGGATTGAGGGAGGAGGCACTCAATGCTGTAATCTTACTTAATTTCCCTCTATTTTTAATGAAGTCATTAGTAAACTATATTGATGTCTTCAGATTGAGGGGTTTTGTTGTCAAGGACCATACACTGTACAATTTCCTATCAATCAACTGTTAATGTAATCCAATAGAATGTTAACATATCAAATCAAGGGAATTTTGTTATCCTGTGTTGCCCTTTCCCTTTTAGAGTCTTTTATTGTTTTTCAATATTCATCTCATTTATTACTTTGCCAGGGAGGCATTGGGTTTTGTTGTTTTGGGGCCAGCGCAATATCAATGCCAATTAAGCTTGATAATTTTGAATAGGTTTGTTTAAGAAGATGAGTAATTTGACATTTGATTTTATAGTACTTTTGGGCTTCAGAAATCTCTAGAACAGATGCACCAAGGCTATATAGCAAATGCTTTTCATAATAGTGTATCCATTCTAAGTTAAATGTTTTTAAGATTCATTGCAATAGTGTGCTTGGCATGTTTAAATGGTATATCCTTTTGGGCCAACATGCTCATCAATCACAATTGTGCTTGGATCAATACTCATATATTTAGTAAAAATCTGTAGTAGTTACAAACTAATGCAATATATCTCATGATATTGGATGTAGAATCTGGGATAAGACTTAATGTTAAACACTATAAAAGGTACAGTATGCATGTACTAGTTCATTTGTACTGGGATAGACAATATCACCAATGGCTACCTGTTCACTTGAATAGATATGTATGAAAAGCTTTGCTGGAATTTCATTAAGAATACAAATTATCATGATTTACTTCAAGTCAAACTTGAAAGAAAACATAAAATGAAGAAAATTAAATGGCTTCATTTTGTTTGTGTTTATGGAGAGTAGTCTAATGATAAAAATAGAATACTTGGAATATATCAGAGGATTAATTATTATTCATTTCCTTTTTTCAGGATGTTCTTTTCTCCATGGCTTTTGATTTATATGCAAAAGATGGAGGCAATATTAGAGTTCCCAGGTAAGATTTCAAATGTGACCAACCAAGATTAAGGTATAAATGATTTTACCTCACTTCGCATGCTGTCTTTGAAATGCTAGAAATTCATTGAAGTTCGGATTGGTTTCTGATTCCAAAGCACGTTAAGTAAATCCTGCTAGGTTTTTGTTCTCACCTTGTGAGCATGTATTTAGAAGACTACAATTATCTAATTAATTCTGGGCTTTGTGGTTAACCCAAGAGTGAGGATTTCCCTTAATACTTGTATCATGAAAATGTGATGGATATGGAATATAAAAATAAAAATGTGAAGGATAAAGTTATTGGATTTCTACTTATATAAAGGCCCATAAAATCAAGATACATGAAGTGAGACTTGGGTGGAATTCAACAGGAATCAATATTATGAGAGAGAGAGAAAGAGAGGGGGAGAGGGAGAGAGAGAGAGCTCTTGTATCATTTGAACTAAGACAGATTGCTGTAGTATAAATTAAGAGATTAGAATTTCTGTAAATTCTGCAAAGGAGATGTCTCCATTGAAGTAGAAAGACAGATTTACATATATGCAGATACTGTCAATACATTAGACATCTCTTTAGTTTAAAATGTTCATGAGGTGTCTTTAAAAAGTATAGATATCTTTAGAAGGCAAAATTTAATTTTTGTTAAATGGATCTTGTTTTTGCTCATTTATCATGATAACATCTCCCTGTGCTAGAATTCATCAAAAGATAAAAAAGATATATTTCATCTCAAATATTAGTTTGAGCTCTTGTGGACACATAAAAAAATATATTTAGTTCAGATTATCTCTCATTGCCATGAACACCTAATTCAAGAGGGTAATCTAAGTAAGACATATTTCTTCAGTTTTTGAGATCTCCTTTTTTAATTTGAGAAATATTTCTTTTGCTGCAAAAAATTTAACGATTGAGATACTTCTTTTTTCCAGTGCTGCGGAAGTGGCAAAGTCTCGCAATGCTGAAATAGCTCGACATGTGGTTCTAAAGGGGACTCCACTCAATGTGTCAGAGATTCAGATTGATGCAATGTTCGGAAAAATAGGGGTAAGGTCATGCAAATTTAAGATGCTCAAACCTTTATTTGATTTGGCTATATATATGTACATGTACTGTGATTTCATAAACATTTTTTTGTATCAACTTTCATGGAATGAGTAAAAATCACAATTTCAAGAATATACATTTGTGGTCTATATGATCCTGTCAATACAATGTTTTACAATATACATGTATTGCACATCGGTGAACATTCAATTTTGTGGTCCATCTGATCAACAAAACCCACGAAATTGGTGTTTCAGGAGTGTTGATGAAACCACAGTATTATCATTTACTTACAAATATGCATTTTGGAATTGATGTGATCCTTAGGGCAAAATGCATTTACAATTGCCTTCATATTTCCCCTGGAGTTTGTTGTTTTAAGTTAGCTCACTTCATCAAGACTTGCACTTTTCAAGATGCAACGTACGTCACAAGATGGCAATTTAGATTTTTGAATTGTTTTTATCAATTAATTTGATTGAATATATCTCAGTGGTTTAAGTATTGGGCTTGTGAAATGCAGATCACTAGATTCGAATCCACCTGAGGATTTTGTTCATATCAATTTTGATAGAGTAAATTTTTGAAATCATAGGTTAATTGTTTTTTTTAATCCAAAACTGCATATTTTTGGCCTATTTGACTTATATGCTTCTTATAAATCATGCTATATCTTTCACAATCAAGTAATATTCTGCTGATTTGAGAAACTATTTTAAGGTTTAGTGAGCCATCTTAAATAATCCTGACACAATCCAATGTGATCCTTTAACCAGGCTTTTTAATTAAGGCATTCATCAAGGTTTCTACTCCCATTATTTCAGGGCCTGCCTTTTTTTCCTCTGGATATGTCCAAATGCAGTAAAAATTGAAATAGTTTTATTTTATATGAAATGAATTTTTTTAAATTCTGTCTTTGATGTACCAATAAATCAACTTATGTTGAATATTTCCAATATAATGAAGCTAACACAGCTAATTTTCCATTGTAACATTGAAATATACAAAAGATTTTACTTTAATTTACAATTTATTGTCAAAGAAACATAAAATATATTATAAAGGACATATACTAGGCCTACTAGTGAATATGGTAGAGTTGAATAAAACATTAAATTCATTATGGGTCCATAATTGTTTTATATTTTATGGACTGAATCTAATTTAGATTTAGAATAAATCACTAGCAGACATAGAGGTATTGTGTTCTGATACATTGAAGTTGTTTGTGTTTAGGGATTTGAAGATGATGGATTCAAAATCAAAAATATGTTATGCATGCCAATTTTCAACAATGAAAAGAAAATCATCGGTGTTACTCAACTAGTCAACAAGCTGAATGGTGTACCATTTAATGAGAATGACGCAAATATTATCGAGGTAATCAACTTTACATCTTCACCGACTCTCGATTAGTTTTCCCATTATTGATTTTGGCTGATATTTAATTATTTTCTTGCGTTGACACCGGTAATGAAAATTACTTTTGAAATGATCACGTACTGCACATGAATTTCTAATTTAAGTTACCAAGAATATCCAATTTGTCTGACAAGTAAATGTTTATGTACCAACAAAGAAATTAAATCAGTACATTAGATGTGTCAAAGAGGGTCAGTCTGATCAAACAATCAGTCATCGCAAGATGTATGTGATCACAAATAATTGTTGTCCTTGTTTTCTTCTTTAGGCATTCTCTATCTTTACTGGTCTTGGCATCCACAACTGTCAAATGTACGAAAACGCATGTCGTTTGATGGCCAAGCAGACAGTGGCACTTGAAGTTTTGTCTTATCATGCAACAGCACAGAAAGAGGAGACAGATAAACTGATGGTATGAGCCACTAGTTGGATGGAAATATAACTATGATATGCATCCCTCATTGGAAAGAATTTTAATGCATGGCCAGTGTTGAGTTTGTATATGTCTCCATAACGCTGATTTTGTTATGGCTATTTTTGCTTAGGTGAGCAATGTGGCCTATGGGCCTCTTGTTATTTTCATACTTCCAACAGCTGAAGAACTTTGGATTCCCATAGGTACATTGAGAATTATGATTTTTCATGAAAATGAGTAAATTTCAATTTTTGTCTGTAAACAAATACTGGCTATGCATGCATGGGCCTCAAAGGATCAATTCTTTAGTGTACTGTAGAGTCCAGAATTAATTATTAGTCACATGGTATACTATATCAGCTTTTATTGAATATATTGCATGACAATTATGGCTCTATCTTTCCATAGGCAAGCGAGTTTCCACCAGGCAAAGACATTGGTTTATACACCTTTGAGTTTAACGACATTCCTTTGGATGAATTGGAGACTGTCAAATGTACCATCACAATGTTCACGGAGGCAAATCTTTTGGCCGAATTTAAAATTCCTCTGGAGGTAAATTGTCCGTTCATGTTGTCTTAATTATCTTACCTTTAATTATTACTGTCACTTTTTGATATAAAATGAAAGAATTTTATATGGCATTATTTCTTTGACTTTGTAGGTGATTTGTCGATGGACGCTAAGTGTGAAGAAGAACTACAGACCAGTGACATATCATAACTGGCGCCACGCTTTCAATGTTACCCAAACTATGTTCACGATATTATATGTAAGTTTAACTCAGGTTTGCAGGCCTATGAAGATGGGGAAAAATTTGAAAAATTTACAATTTTGATAATAAAAAACCCTTCTCAATGCATTCATACAGTGATCAACAATAAGGCATGTAATGGAATTTCATTTTTTTTGCAGACTGGGGGGTTGATAAAGAAATTTGAGGGACTAGAAGTTTTGGGTTTACTTGTTGCTTGCTTGTGTCATGACTTAGACCACAGAGGAACAAATAATGCATTCCAAGTCAAGTAAGATTCTAGGAAGGAAATTTACTGTTAATTAACATTATTTAAAACTATAATTTAACTGCACTTAATTATTGGAATTTCTCTGAGAACAAGCATATACAGAGTGAATTTCTTATAGAAAACTGTTTTGTTAGCAATTATTTTTTCAGTGCTTTAAATTCTTAATTTATTACCGGGTAATATTCGTTTTTTCATATGTTGGATATTTAAGGGTTGCTTCACCTTTGGCCATGCTGTACAGTACTTCAGTGATGGAACATCATCATTTCGATCATTGCATCATGATTCTGAACAGTGAGGTAATTAATGTAGACAGATTCAAATTCAAGATGACTCAATGTGCATACCCCTCACATATGCATTTACATCCTCAAGAGCAGAGTGATGAAACACAGTTTGTTTACTGTTATTTATACATGCATAACCATCAAATACATAAAATTAGCACATCCCCAAGAATTTCTAAACACTTCTTAATAGACTTGACTGAACAACTATAGCAGACTCTGATTATATAAAGATTTAAAATCAATTTCTAACCATTGACCCCTCATTTTCAACAATTACTCTGCTCTCTCTCTCTCTCTCTCTCTCTCTCTCTCTCTTCCAAGGAATAACTTTGTTTTGAAGTAAATGTACATAAAGTTGTTGTAATCATTTTATTGTATACAAATGCATTTGATTGTTCAATTTCAAAAAAAAAAAAAGAAAAAAAAAAGAATTTCTAAACACCTGGAAATCCATGCAATAAAAATTGGCTTACTTGATGTTGTTGCCATTTATAGAATTTTTTCCTGGAAGAGATAATTTGGATTTTGGTTTACATATAATGTGGAATATCAATACTTTAGCAAAATGCAAGTGATCCTTATTGTGCAAAGATGTCAGTTTAAATTTGTGAAATTAGTTCAATAGGCTTGAAGATGATTGTGATATTAGACCTATGACTGTCTATACTCAGACCATCAAGCCTTTTTCAGAGTTTTTGAAATGTCATGTATTTTTTTTTCTCTTTTTCAGGGAAATAACATTTTTCAGTCCCTATCACCTGCACAATACAGGAACGTCATCAAGATGCTGGAGCATGCGATCCTGTCAACCGATTTGGCACTGTATTTTAAGTAAGTTGAATATATCAGAATGAATGAATACCTTTATATGCAGAATATACTGTCATAGTTTTAGAATATTGATAATTTATCAGAATTTGGAATTAAATTTTTACTTAGTATAATATAACTTTAACAGAAACATTAATAATGCTATATACTGCAGCGTTTATTATTAACAAGATACCTGTTTAAAATGTTACAATGAATTCAAACAGGAAACGAGGAGACTTTCAACAGCTTGTACAAGCAGGAGAAACAGAATACAGTGAACCCTACAAAAAGGACCTCTTGAAGTAAGGAACTCTGAAATCATTGTACATGTGTATCCATCCATGCAGTATTGTTTAATTCTAGAATACTGTCTTTTATTTTTTAAGGGTTTTTGCAAAATTTTTTGCTATTTGTCTGTTATTTTGTTTTGAATATTGTGTTTAATCAAGAACTTTTACAATCCTGTTATTTTTTTGGGGGGTGTTTCTATAGAGCCATGATGATGACAGCTTGTGACGTGGCTGCCATTACTAAACCATGGGAAATACAGGAGAAGGTCGCACAGCTAGTAGCCAATGAATTCTTTGAGCAGGGGGACAAAGAGAGAACCGAGCTGGGCGAGACACCAATGGTCTGTCAATTTCTTTATTCATGCTAGTAGCTTGGATTCCAGTTTTCTTGCAACTTTTTTAATTTGTTTCATAACTGTTCATGATTGGTTGTAGGCAATGATGGACAGGGAGAAGAAAGATGAACTCCCTAAGATGCAAGTTGGGTTCATTGATGCAATTTGTCTTCCAATATACAAGGTAAGTAGACATGGGTTTGATATGTTTATTATATTGCAGCTGAAAGAGATAGAATTTAAAGAATTTTATTTCTATCATACAAAAAAGAATGAAAAATGCTCTCATTAAACATGGAGTTTTAAACAGCAGTTGAGAGCGTGCTCATATCATGGTAGGAGCCAATGTAGAAATTGCTGTTTTTAATGTCATTTTCACTAAAAAATTTTATTTACATGTACTTCTCATTTTTGTATGATCCTTTTTTGTAAAAACATTTTCAAATTTCAATAAGAGCAATTGCATTTATGGAAGTATAATCATAACTTGTTATTGTACTAGGTTTATAAAAAGAGGAGGAATTAGTTGCTTGATGCAAATGCTTGGTTATGCAAGACTAGTTTCGTTGTATTTATCATGATTAATTGTTATGAATAATTACATTTAGCATTTGAATCTTTGCCAATTTAAGTGTTTTATTTTCATTATTTACTCATCTGGAAATTTGATAATGTCCCATTCAGCATTATGCATGCACAGGTTATGGTAAAGTATGTAAAAGTAATGGTATTTCTAGATTATAGTTTTAAAGCAAAATTGAATTTTTCCCAACTCATGCATTTAGCAATTTTAACATGGTCTTTGTCCAATAAATTAAGCATGAATTAAAATATACCGGTACCCTTTATAAGCTCATGGTTGCTGAAGGTTCAAGTATGTATGCTTTTCCAATCAAAATTTATTCTGAATCTGTTGTATACAGTTATTGACTGGATATGAGGGCGACGTATGATTTGTTGGACCTGAAAACATGCACAAATGTTGATAATGCTCTATGTTCAAGCTGTTGAAAATTAATTCAGCTGGTTGGGAGAATTATCCAAATTTGTTTTTTACAGTTTCATTTGGTAGTGTTACATGAATTAATCAATATATTCTTTCTTTTTTTCAAGCTAAGAAGTATATATCTTATAATCTCAATCATTTGGTACTCGAGAGATTATACAGTTTAAGAAGACCATGTGTATTATATGGCAAAATGGAAAATTATACTGTAAACCAACTTTTATTTGCGACGACTTTATTTCATGATTTACTTCCGATAAACTGGTTCATGACGAATAAGTTTGCGACCTATCCTTATCCAGACATTTTACTGTCAGAAACGATGGTTCATGGCGAGATATAATCGTGACGACGAGACTCTCGTGAACCCCATGAAAATTTCTTGCACACAAATAAAAGTTGAATTACAGTATATATTCATAAAAGATTTTGATAAATTGAAGAGCACCACAAACAATATTGACAGCGTGGTTGGATATTCAGGTATCAGTCTAGAGACGAATAATGGTATAAATTTCTTTATAATTTTCTGATGGAAAATTCAGGGGTAAGGGTGAGAGCGGTACAATCAACAGTCTTTGAAATAGCTGGGTGACTTATCATGTAAGTTTACATTCTTACCTTACACAGACATTGACTGACCAATTTGGGGGTTTGAAACCGATGCTAGATGGCTGTTTGAGGAATAAGGAGAAGTGGCAGGAACTACCGCCTCAGTCGTTACATCTCGGTGCTATATTTTGTTTCTAATTTATCGCACTTACCATAACTGGGATGTTTTCATACACACTGTAGTCGCTCTTTTCCACAGAATGATTGTGTCTCCATGTTGTGCTCATTTGATGGCAAAAAAAAAAAGAAAGAAAAAAAGCTAGTTGATGTAATTTTGATATAGTTTTATGGTTCCTAGCTCAAGGAAAAATTTCACGCTGCACAAGTATTCAGGAAATACAATTGTTGTTGTGGTTGTAATTTTGTAGTTTATCTCCTCATGTTGTCCTCGCCTCCAAAACAAGACAGCAGGTTGATAGATGATGACGACAACAATCTCCAGAATCGGCAAATTATTTTCTGTGTTGTTTATTTCAATTTATTCTTATTGCAAATGGCAGATGTTTGCCGAGATGAATCAGAGTTTGCGCCCGTTGTACGACGGTGTGATGGACAACAAGAAACACTGGCAAGAGTTGGCGGACATTCATGAACGTAAGACAACAGGGAAGATAAATGGTTAGAACCCAGAAATGTTTTGCCTTTTGTTGTATTTATAGTTTATTATGTTGTTTCCATTGTAACAAATTTTACACTCAGCCTGTGCAGTTCCTTGTAAAGTAATCTGTACCTGTTAAGCTTTTATTGTTAACCTTTATTACTAATTTTAACATGTTTTTATTAATTAATGCACAATGACTAATCAAGTGCAATCTTCTAATTTTATTATAAATCTCTTAATTGGCTTGACTAAATCTCTACTATTGATTAACCTTGGTTTGGTTTTAACTTGAATTGATGAACTCTTGGTTGTTCTTGTTTTCATTGTTAATTTTTCCCTGCAAAAGAAAATCTAGTAAATAAAATATTTAGAATTTTAGACTGATTAGAAAATAACATTGAATTCACATTAAATATGTTTTTTTTCCAGTCAGTTTGAAATTTTGTAGGTAGATACATGTACCTATATGCATAAAAATAGAAATTATGATGTGATGGTTTTGAATGAAAATTTTATATAATAGATTATTTTGTTCAATTTATTGAGTGTGTTTGACACTGGGGGATTTTTCTCTTCATTTCTTACATTTGTTTTGCCCAATTCTGTTTTTTTTTTTTGTATGAATTTTTTTCTAAATTTACAATCTTATCAGATATCTAGTACATGTATAAATGCTCAAACTTTTTTTGGAACGACCAGAATTATAAATAACATTATCTTAAAAACTTTAAGGTCTTTCTATATACATGTGAAATAATGAAATATTGTCCAACAAAAAATTATATGAAATGTTAATCAGAATTTGCCATGAGATATAGTATATAGTTTCACTTAATTAATATGTTAACACAAAATGGAAACAACCTTTGAAAAGCATCGATCAGTCTTGCTTGATACAGCTTTATTGTGACTCAATTAAGATGACCTAATTAACCACAATATTTACCCAGATGAGGAATCTGAACCGGTCCAGCGTAATCGCAGCCCCGAACAAAATGGTCTCCCCCAGAAGTCCGATAGCAAAGAACACAAGAGAAAGGTCCTTCATTTGTTTAGTCCAAGTAGATTAACAATTTAAATTCTCATTTTATTTCAGTGCATGTAGTTTAGTTCATTTCTTGTATTGTGGTTTATATTTTTTGATTTTGTTTTATTTTGCTCTTTTGATCTCTCCTTTATTAATACATAACAGTTATACTTTATAGGTTAAGATTTATTGTTGAAATCTATGGCTATTTCATATTTTTGTTTCCAAGACAATTGTTTATAATTACCTATGCTGTGATTCTTTGAAAAGGGGGGGGGGGATTTTTAAAGAGAAGAGATTGAAAATTTAAGGTGTTTTAAAACTATATATCTACATAATTTCACAATGCAATATTGCACTATTATAGTTGTCTGTAGTTATTGCATGCATTAATTTCTTAATGTGGTTTTGAATTCATTTGCATTAGTTTTGTATCAGTTTATACACATTTTATTTTTATTTTAGAATGTATAAAACTTTAAAAAAAGATTAATTTTCAAGAAATATGATTCAATTGATTTAAATATATTTTTCTTTCTTTTTTCCCTCTCCTTCTTTGACTGTGTTTTTTAAATGTGGTTTATTTCTATTATAAGGAACCTGATGTACAGATTGAAAAGAAAGTGAAAATTGTGGAGCCTAAGAAAACTACAGTCTGTGTTCTCCTCTGAGGATTTCTGCAGCAGAAAATGGCTGCGCCCGATATTTATCTTGGTGTTCTGCTAATTTACAAGAGACCCGAAGCAACCTAGTATTTGTATCTAATTGTAATCAGTGCATTTTATCTTATGAAAAGTATATAGTGTTAAGTTAGATGTTGCACTGACTCCATTATAGACTGTTTTCTATCCTGCACTGTTCTAAGCAGTAGTGTATATATGTTGATGCCAAACATCTCATGATGCTTCAGTGATCTTGATATTGTTACATGTATGAATACATTCTCTTGTAAAGAGATAAAGGAACCGTTTGTCTCTGCGATATTAATTAGCTGGTAGCTATAAAATAATTTATGCTTGTTTTAGTAGCATAATACTATAAATGTCTTGTTTCTGTATGTTGTTAAATATTTTTTAAATGGTAGAGAGGGTAGTATTAGATGTATATACTAGTATATGAATGTTTTTATAAATGAAACTGTGATATAAGAACTGTAGTTGTGATAACTGTTCTCTCTCTCTCTCTCTCTCTCTCTCTCTCTCTCTCTCTCTCTCTCTCTGTTTTTCATTTAATTTATTCATTTTTAAATATTTTAAATGATTGTAGTTCTCATTCTTTTTATCCCAATTTCAAAATCAATACATATAGAGACATACATTTTAAGCTTAAATGTAAGTCATCTTTGATAAGTATCATGGACCTGTGTGTGAAACTTTGATTAGTATGGCTGAATCATTAACATGCACATATACAGTATTTGAGGTTCACAAAACTGTTAAGAGTGCGTGGAGCTTTGGTATGTGTTAAAAGAGTCTTGAAATCCATAGACATTAGTATAGGGTAACGGATGTAACTTATTATTCTGTATATGAAGAATAGGTGTAATTGTATTGTGAAAAAGTTGCATGGCCATTGGATATTTATTCAGGTGAAGCAATTCTTGAACTAGTATTGATGGAAGAAAGAATTTAGTCACATATTTTTGTACAATATCAGAATGTTTTAATCCATACATACTTGAGATGATAGAAGTGTGTGGTCATTTGTAATTCAGTAATAGTATATTGTTTTTTTATTCAAAATCCACCCTTGTATTATAACAATAGGCGTATTTTTACATTCATGGAACAGAGATGTGGTCTATATTTGGATGACATAGAGTTTTGCTGATCACTCTGTTTTAGTTTTTTATGGTATATTCAAGCCAGAAATATTACCCTTGATAACTGATATTATTTTATCTTTTATTAATTATAACCATGTCTATGCTGTTGTAGAGAAGACGATCCGAATTTTTAACACTATTATTGTCAGCAGGAAGACTTGGAGTGAATATCTGTAAACTTTCTAATTTATTTCCAACATTATGAGTTGTTAGTAGTTGTTATCTACATTAAATGGTTGTTGAAATGTCATATGTGTTTTTGTTTTTTAATCTATACAGAATTTGGTATTATTTTAAAAAGATGAATCAATCAAATCTCAATTTAGGGCCAGAAGCTTGCAGGCAGTACAAATTGTATCTTTCTTGAGTTGCCTTTCTTTAGAAGCAAAATATTATTTAGTTGAGGCTTTACGTCTATTTCATTGGGGGAAATGATTTTGATGTGTTTTGCTTTTCAATATGAAAAAAAGAAAAACTGAGGGAATTTGTCAAAAATCTGTGTACACATTTTTAAATGATGTATTTTTAATAAAAGAGGCATTATACATGTAGCATAGCTATCTGGTTTTGTCAAAAAATTAAATCTGAATTTTTTTCGGAGATTTTATTTTTTGACAAAACCAAATTTGCAATTGTCATTTGAAAAGCAAAAAATTCAAAGTAGTCTTTACTTGTTCCTGTATATGATTCTATTAACACCAAATGATTGCAACAAAGTATTGTATTGGTATTCAAAGTAGTCGTACAGATTTCTCTCGATTTGTACAAACGCCGGTACTCCTCTTATTGGTCATTAATATGTACATATATACATGTATAATCATAGACATCAATATTTGCAATTGTCATTTGAGAGACTTTGGAATACTATCGGTTGCCATCACTTCTACAGATGATGCCTCTTTTAAAACAGTTTGATGAAATTAACGTATCTATTTACCAGGTAAAAATTTACATTGCAATATGAAAAGAATCCTATTTGATATGTGAGAATATATTTTATATTATCGTATTTTATGTAAGGAATTAAAACTATGCTTAAATCAAATGCAATTTACGGTCGCCTGCTCTCAGTGTAATCGAAAGTGTGTTGTACAAAACAAAAATACCAGAGAAAAATGGAAAGCGGAACATTGTTTTTATCTTGTAGATTTAATCACTAGTTCTATTTTAATTTTTTGTTACTAAATGTAAAAATCTTGAAAAATCTATCAAGTTATAAATAAAAAACAGACATGTTCACGAATAAAAACCACATGGTACTGGTATCAGTTGGATTTCATAACAAATAAAACCCATCAGTCAACTGAATGAAAGTTTTTATATTTCCTCAGCAAACCACCTGGGAGTTATCCCCCTCTATTGATGTATGTAAGGTTATACGTCTTTTTACCAGACAAGCATCTTTGATCTAAAAGAATGGATGAGAAAGAATGAATGTATCTTTCGCTTTATATCGTTTAAATATATCCGGGGTCGTAACAGCTACATTGTATTTTGAGAGTGGGTGGCAACTGCTGAAAGGAATATTAAATAAATAAACAAATAAATACACTACACATATGAATAAATAAAAATGGATCAGTTAGTTTTTCGGGCATATTTTTCTTAGACCGTCTGTGGTCGCTATCGATTATTGATCTTGAAAGTTCTTTTCCCCTTGCAAGATTTCATAATTTTTAAATCACTTTTCATGCTTACTTCACACTGGAAAATGGATGGAAAAGACGTGTTGGTTTGTAACATGTATACAGCAACTCTGCAAATGTTTTGAGTATCAAAGGCTGTGTGAATGTAAGTACTAAATGAGAAATGCCAATATACGATGTATATTTTTCTTTCAAATATATCGATCATAGGTCAAATGTGAGCAAATTCTGAGGCACCGCTTTTGGTATTCATGACCATTTAAAAAAGATTTAACCAATTCTAATAGCTATAGTATCACTAATCATCTAGCTATCCAGGCCTTTTTAGTATTAATTACAACTGTATATAATTGATAAGTGTATAAATTATTTAAGGAATAAGGAATCGTTCTTTGGGTATTATGAGGTGATACTTTCAGTCTGGGCCTGATCTGATTATGCCCCGACCGAAAGTATCACCTCGTAATATATTAATACTTTAATTCTAAGCATCATATCCTTTAGGGATTTTTTTAAATGTAAGATACCCTTGATGCTTACAAATTCAACAACAACAAAATGATAATCAATCTGAAAATCGATTCCAACCCCTAAAAACACGGTACCGAGATAATGGTCTTGTCGAGGCATCCCTGGACAGCTGCGACCAATGTTCTTCCATGCACTAGTCACAGCGACACATCTTCTTACGGGTTTTATGATTAATGTCCACATTATGGGATTAGATAGTAATTCGGGACCTAACATTGAGGGAATATTTACCAAATTCCCGACACAGTTCTCCGCAATTTACTGTTAGAACGATAATTCCCAGATTTACGTTTTGGTCCCCATTATCTAGATCGACGTATTTAAGCGTCCAAAAATCGTTGTAATTTCTTTCAATTACATGCATTACGTTAGCCGCCGTATTAAAAAAAATAAGGACTAGGATACGCCATACTTTCAATGTCATTTTCTATTCACTATACAACTAAACACAATGGTCGACTTTTTCGCATCCTCTCAGTTTTCAAGGATGGCAATAGATAGGGCGTATTTTGGAATACCTCGGTTGACATAATTTTATTCTGAAAGAAGAGAGCACATGTCTTTTATTACACCACAAACAATAAAGCCATTGTATGGTAGCACAACTACTAGCTCTTCCTCCTTTTATTACAACCCCCCCCCCCTTTTGTCAAATTTCCTCGTTGTAGACTCATCCTAAGAATCTGGCTCATCGAGAGGCAGTTGTTGGTGTAAATATAAATATACAGTATATAAATCCAGAGATCGTGTTCTCCCGTGATCGGCAGAGTATAAATCGTCTAACCGTGTCCAGGTTTACAATGTCTTTAAATGATCTCAATCCGGGGGCATTCAATAAGCCGTAATCATGTTTTGACCTAGGGAGCAATCATCATAGTGAATTACTTCTGCATTCATTCATGTTTGGAGGCAATTCAGAAAGGTAAGGAAACGTTATCACATGAATTCTACATACCGGTATAAAACTGAAGACAAAAAAATCAAATCAAATGTAAGGTTAATGTTATTGTAATTTCTGTCCTTAGATGCAAAATATATTAAATGCTGTGTTGTGAACGACCAGGTGGTTTATTTAGTGAACGATGATAACTTCAAAATGTCAGTTCTTATTCTGTAAAGAAAGACAGCATGTAAAACCAGTCAAAATTTATAGAATCTGACAAGCAATTGAGATGAGAGGTAAATGAAAAAAAAAACAGGCATTCATTTTTTATACATGTATTATTTAAAAAATCCCCCTTTTGTAAAAATTGTCGCCGATTATCTCCACCAGCTGGAAGCGATCGCGCTTAACAGCCAATGATTAAAGGACCCAGAGGGATTATCGTCGTCAAAGGAGCAAGGAACATGTTTTTCAACACACCGAATACTAATAACAATATCTACAGTGCAGTGTAAGGTTTTTAATTGATATTTGGATACTTGAGAAATTTACACTGTTTTTTGTTATCTCTGCTCAATTTGTGGATAGATACGAGTATGTTGAAATGTTGTCTGATCAATGCTTTTTCATAGAAAGCCAGAGAGAATTTATTTGAAACGCTGTTGGTTCTTTAATGCTATCCAGCAATTCTCTCTTTTATGACCCTGTTTGGGAAATTTATAAATTTGTAGCTTCAAGTTTTATGAAAACAGTTACTGTTAATAAAATTTATTTCCATAACATACAAGTATTTAGATATTTTTTAAATTACCCTTTGAATAAGGACCGTTTGGAATACAAAGTCATATTTATTAGAGGTACTGTGAGCAAGCTCACAAATGATACCCCACGCTAAGAAAATATAATAACTCAAGTATTAGTAATGGATGCATCAGTTTTCTTATATATTTCTTATGAACTTGCAAAAGAGACCAATTCTCAAGATCAGGACATATCTACAGGTCACGAACAATCTTTGTGTCAAATTTTAGTTCTAATCATTTTCCATTACAAGATATGGCCTAGACAGGAAATATGCATTTTTTTTCGAACAATTACCTTGAACTTGCACAACTGAACCTGGGTCAAGTTCATGACACACACTCAGGTCATAAGCAATCTTTATGTAAAGTACGAACGTCCAATGTTTCTTCATAAAAAAAAGGTATAGACCGGACACAAATCATGAACATTTTCTTTTAATGACCTTAACTTGCTTTAATGACCTTAAGTCGAAATCTTGACACACCCTCAGGTCATAAGCAATCTTTTTGTGAAGTAAGAAGTTTCAATGATACTCCATAGAAAGATTTATAATATACCGACAACAAATTTTGCACTCTTCTTTCCAGTAACCTTGAAATTGCCCAAATGACCTTAGGTCAAAATCAAGACACACCCTCAGGTCATAAGCAATCTTTGTGTGAAATAAGAACTTTCAATCTTTCTTCATAAGAAAGATAAACCGGACACGAATTTTGCACTTTTTCATCCAGTGACCTTGGACTTGCTCAAATGACGTTGGGTCAAAATCAGGACACACCCTTATGTCATAAGCAATCTTTGTATGAAGTAAGAACTTACAATGTTTCTTATTAAAAAATATATGGACCGTACATGATTGCACATACAGGCGGACAGACGGACGGACGGATGGACAAGGTGATTCCTATATACCCCCCCCCCCCCCAAAAAAAAGAACTTTGTTTTTGGGGGGTATAATACTACTCGATTGTTCTGCATAAATTAGGGCCTTTTCTGCATTAAAATTGTTGTATTTTCTAAATAATAGATTCCATGAACAGAATTTAAATGTTGCGGGTGAAACTTTGCGTAAAGTTTTTTACGCCTATGAATAACATTAAAAGAATTGTGCAGTGTGCTGTCACAAATTCGAACAGTGCCCCTCCCCTCCTACTTTTAGAAAAATTTGTGATGATTTATTCTATTTATTGCCTCTGGAATATATAAATCAAATGTATAATTATGTAGATTACTGTGTCAAAAATCGATTGCCAATTACTGCGGCAATATCAATAAAAATCTGTGTACATACGATTTTCTTTAAACAAATTCTCATTCCAATTTCATAATTGATTTGATCATACCGCTATAAAACGAAAACTTACGAATTTTACAGACTTTTAACTTGCTGTACTGTAGCATTGTTTATCTTGATTCTTCGCATTGTACCACTTTTACACACATGGACACTTTACATTGTGACGTCATCAGCAAATACTAGGAATGTTGTGAGCACGATGCGATCTTAATTAACTGAGTAAGTACACGACACCATATCATCAGGAAATAATGTAATGAACAAATGTCCCCTGGTTTTGTTTTTTTAAAGATAGTTTTATTTGCATTTTATTTAGGCGTAACGTAGAAGTGATGAATCTTTTAATTCTCAATAATTTAGCTTGGAGAATTTTCTCCTAAGTAAAGCCTGTTCATTTAAAAAGACCGGATGCTCAACCTTCAGATGTATACTAAATTTAAGATGTGATTTCGTGAGCCAAAAACAATTACCAAGTAAAGAAAAAGTCCTAACATTTCCAACAAATTGAATTTTTCCTATATGAAAGCTCTCCTTCTAAAGGAGGTTAATATTGTCTGAAAATGGCCCCGACCATCCAGCTGTCTAAAACAGTAAAATGTTTTCTATGGTGCTTCATGTAGGAATGAAAGTAACGAGCACTGCAGAAAAAAATACACAACTTGCGTCATATTTTTAAAGTATAAGTGTAAAGAACAGCAAATTCTTCCATATTTGAAATTCTCACTCGACCTATACGTGCATCACGGGCGTTGTCGGCAGAATTCCGAAGTTCCATAACATTCAGACAATTGATTAAAACAACTGGTTACTATAGATATCATTCGGCTATGCCAGTGGCTAGATGAAGACTACTTGATGTCTTAAAGAATAAGGAAGAAAATATTCATTAGTATCAAATATTACAAGATTTGATTAGACCCGGTTTACATCAATAAGCCAACTGCATGCTGTGACGAAATATGGAAAATCGATGTGTCAAAGGTCCATTGTATTCGAGAAAAAGTACACAGCCCCTACCATGCCCATAACTGTTAAACCCCTATAAACTAACACAATAGATCATCTGATTGTTTAAACAATTAGATTTATATTTATTTTTTGTATTGAGTTGGTATACACCAGATTTACCAAAATTGAACAACGATAAATTCTACTAAGATATGACTAACACAGATTATATCTACATAAAAGATTTATTGGTCATGGTTTCCCATTTGCTTTTGCTTCATTCAACACACGGCTCTCATAATCAATTCGAGATTCAAATACTGATACCAAAAGACCCACGGGTATGAACGGTCGTATAAACGGATCATTATCACTCTTCTTAATTTGAGAACTGTTGTGTGATTAAATTGAAAAGTAACAAAATTTTTTGTAAAATAAAGGCCGCTGAAAACAAGTTTCATATTTGGTAACTTTTCAACGCACAATTGCAGGTTCTGGTTTTGACCAAAGATAAAGAAATACGAGTTATGGTTTGTTTGTTTTGTGTTTTATTTTTTGGGGGTTTTTTGGTTTGCTTTTTTTTTTTTTTTTGCATCGGACTAGCCCTCATATATTTGACAATTCAAGGTATGATATGGATAACGCAGACACCTGGAAAATTGTCAACCGAACCACTAAATTGGTCCTGGCGTATGGATCAACGAAATATATCTGTTAGGGCAAGGGGTCTGAATAAAAATCTCAAGATCGATTCTACTAACAGCCCAGACAGAGATCACTGCGGACTTGTTGTCAAATTCATTACTTGATTAACCATGACATATATATCACTATATAGATATAAAATATAGATCTAAAGAAAATTAATGACATAGATTCTGAATTGGATGACAAATACTGTGACTTTATTACAAAGGAAACCAGCATTTATGGAATGTGGTGTTGGGTGGATAAGACTTTCCTCTAATTGTAGGCAAAGTTGTCCACTGCTTACGACACACTCACACTTGAATGGACAAAAGGAGAGCTAGGATTTTAGATTTTCAGAGAATCGATAGATTAGAGCGCACTGATACCCCTTGAGGAGTATAGATGAATTTGATTTTTGAGGTTATGGTGTCAAAGGTCAAGAGTCAAACTACACTGGAAATTGAAAAATCATAGACCTCTCAATGGCTTGAGAACCATTTTCTTGACAAACATCAAACTTGGTACACGAGTACCTCCGAATAAGAAAATGGTCTCCATTCATTTAATAAGTGTTGGCTAAGGAAGGTAACAACCGCCAGCCATATTAAGCGATAGTTGTTTTACAGACACCAAACTTGGCACACAGTGCCCCTTAAGGAGTAGAGGAACCTGTAGAATTTGAGGTCACATGGTCAAAGGTTACTCTTCTAAATGTAAATAGAAACGCATTTTCTGGTCAATACGTTTCGTTGTCCGTTCAGTAACTTGTAGAAGAGTTGACCATAAGGTCATAAATTCAACTGAAGTAGAGGTTCTTTTCTTATCATACCTTATCCATCAGCTTGGTAGATTTTCTCTAAAACCCAGTAGCTCATATTGGATGGGAATAAACTGAATAGTTTATAGTTTATTTGGGTACATATGTATTTTTATAGTCACACGATGCCGTTTTTTTGGATTGTCACAATACCTGATAATAAAGGTATGATAATATTGGGGGCACGAAAACTCCATGGTGCATCTTTACTTCCTTTAATCTATATCATCGATTTATGGTTAGTTAGGCAAAATGAATTGATAAAGAATGAAGGATGCCAGCTTACCTGAGTGACTCAGTTGACTTAAACCATACACGATGGTAGTATGATAATTAAGAGCTTTTGTTTTTAAAGAATTCTCCAGATTTAATGTCGGTTTGAGTTGGTTCTGCACGAAGATATCTTCTGATACAAATTGTTTGCAAATGTGTATAAATCAGCTTCTCATTTTCTCCTTTTTAAGTTATCAGTATACCTGAATTATTGAGTATCTATAGACCGTAGCCTTCGTTCAAATACTAGTAAGTCTACCAATATTTCTTGATATGTTCAAAATGTTTATCACATCTGTAAGTCAGAGGATCCGGGCTTAAAACTCCAACGTTTAACAAATGCAATACTTGTATCTGTTCATTTTCAATGGCAACAAATACTGTTATTCCGACGACTATTATACTGAGTATCAGTAGTTTTGAACTAGTTGAATGAAATATCTTTCTTATTTTTTAATGAACAATTCGCCAAGTACGCAAGAAAAAAATTGAATTTCTAAGTGTTTGTAAATAATAATATTTTGTGCATACCATCTGTAGTGTTTTGAGAGAATACCTGGGGTAAAATAATTTTAAGGCGTTTTAGCGGCGACAAACAACGTATCAGATTCCTGGTTGTTCTTTAGATCTAATACAATTTTATTTTTTGATGTACAGTGTATGTTGTTTCCGGAAGGGGGGGGGGGTAAAAAAAGCTCTGGATTGATTTTGCAAGCACATGTTTAACTAGGATAAAAACAAACTCTCATGCCTCGTATAATGACTCTGTGGTTTTTTTTTTTTGCTACTAAATATATAAGTATTATTGTTTTGAAAGGTTCTGTAAATTCATTGGTAAGGAATCAAAAAATCTAATTGATTACTATAATCCTATATTTTATTATGGAGTCGACATTTAGGGTAGATTTATTTCTGGGGACAAATTTTGAAATCATAGCTTTAAAGCATGACCCTTGTTTAACCATTACTTCAATTCAAACTATAAAAAACCTTATGAAAACACGGTTTTATTTATTTATTTTTTTTTTTAATTTTTTATTTTTTTACACAAAAATCCACATTCCATGCTTAAACATATTTCAGACATATTTCATACATTTTAAAATTCTACATATGGTAATACATGTATTTCATTGATAATCAGATTAGACTAAATTATCTTCATGGTGTGAAACGTGTGTTATTTTTATACAATAAAAATAATAAACAAAGAAAGAAAAAAAGGGAATGAGGGAAATGAGAGAGAAAGAAAAAAAAGCGGGGGTGGGGGTACATGTATCAGATTATACATTAGAAAGAAATTGTTTAAACCATCATAGATGCAAACAGAAATTGTTACAACTTCTCAGAAATTGTTTGCCAGTGATCTTCATAATCTAAGTATCTACAATTTTTCAATAGCAGATATTTTTCAAGCAGAATCCTGTTTTTAATTATTTGTTTTACTAGATCAAAACTCAGGTATGGGTTTTTGTTATATTTGGTTGCAAAGATACACCATTTAAAAACCATTGATACTAAATTGTGCAATTTATGAATGCTTGGTTTTAGAAAGTTACCAAATAAAACTGATTTCCTATCAAAATATATGGAAATATCAAATTCATTTAAATATTTTAAATATTTTTAGGATTCAACAAAAAAAGCATGCATATTGATTGATTGAAGTTGTAAATTCACTGATAAGGGATCGGGTTATCGACTTGATTATTAGTATCCGAAATTTTATCATAGAGTCGACATTTAGGTAGAATTATTTCTGGGGACTGCTTTTTGAACGATGAACGGCTCCATGTCAAGATTGAGATTACTGTCATGTTGTAAATTTTGTATATACTGCCACCAGGTAAATTCAAAATTTACAACATGACATTACTAATAATGATGCAAATAGATTATTTATGTTTCATGTCATCCATAATACATGTAGATGAATTGTCATTTCTATCTGTTTCTTCCCAATACCATATTGGATATTAGGCGTACGCGCAAAATACTTACGTGATAACTCCTATAGTATTCTCCCAAGTACATATGAACGATGGATAATCTAGGTTATAACCCGGATTATTTGTTATGATTAATATTCGTTGAACTTAGTCAAATGTTTATGTGGACCAATTTGTGAAATAACAACGGGTTATCTGTAACTGCGGTAGTAATCTTTGCTTACCTAGTATTTTGCGGTTGTCGCCAAAAAGTCTCCATTTTCTTGATTTCGTTGCATAAAATGTTTAGCATGAGATTTCTTGAATGGAGCGTAAATCTTGAAGCAATAAAAACTCATATCCCATTAGTATAATGCATTGTTATTCTTTATCCGTGTAAAACTCGGATAAAAAAACAATTTTTCAATTTGTGTTTTTTATGTCATCTATGTTCTAACTACATCGTAAACATAAACTGGCATTTATATGTATATCATACACTGTTGGGAATTCTGTTTAATGACATTGTAATTGAAATGTTTTGTCCTTTAACTTATGCATAAGTAAATCATTTTCAATATATTAATAGAGAAAGTCATCAAAATACTGTTTGCGCAGACAGCGCCGAATTGAGGTTATCCGGAAAAAATTACAGTTACTAAAAATCAATGTAGCCATTGCCATGAATCAGATATCGTTTTGTATATTACACAAGTTTTCTTGACATGCGATTAAGGATTGAGAACTTTGCATGAGAGATACTTTTTTTTTCTCCATTGACTGGATCGAACCTTTCCGTCATTTATCTACGAATATTAATAGATATTATCAATAGATAGATATTAATAGACATTCAACACAGGGGGTATACTTGCTTATTCTTTGATATCGCATGTTTGTGTTGACGGACACAGCAATTCAGAGAATACTCCCCAGTGACTGGCCACATTACCCAGTGTAAGATATACCCAGTATTTTTATTTGTTCTGCACTAGAGGACACGTTTTAAATGTATTACCTTTAGAGTCCTATCATTGTTAAGCTTAGACAATTTAAACAAATTACCTATAGAACTCTTCTATTATCGTTAAGTTTGGACATTACTATATCGTGTATCTAATTACATACTAACCAGAGTTTGGCATGACCAGGTATAAAGCCTTTATGTATTAAAGTCCCTCTCATTGATCGGAAAGAAATAGCAATGATAATTTGATAAGAAAATCTAACGAAATCGGGAGGGTGGAAACAAAAGAAAGTCAATAGAGAAAAATACTACAACTTTAAACATTTCATTAAGTTTGATAAAAGATGATACAGTGAATATATGTACGAAAAATCACAGAAGCGGATCCAGCAATGTGGAAAAAAGGGGGATGGGCAATAGATAAAAACTAATACGTCTAAAAAACAAAAACTTTTTGAAAATTTTCCGTGCGTAAAATTTAACAAATATATTTATTTAGTCACTGTCTATTTCAACATCAGAGTGCACTGCATTAAGGCAAGTCCTGTCATTTTTTATTTACCCATTGTTGAATTTTGGTTTTGGTTTTGGTAGGAAATATTTGCATACTTTCTAGCCTTAATAAACAAGTCTCCAGCAATGAGAACGTGCCTCTATGCTTAATAGAAAAGGTCACCCAAGAAACAAAAAATAATTCAGAATAATTACGAGAAGCTTTTGGTATTATGATAATGGATTTTTTTTTCATTCGTTTTATCTCTTTGACGTTTTAATTCTGAACTATTTTTCAACTTTGATATTCTATCGATTGTTTTGTTAAATAAAGTTCTAAATAATTAGATATGACGAAAAGTTTGGATAATTTATCTGCTAAATAGATGGTACATGTGTAATACAAATGTACAAGAAATTGTCGTCCCCGAGAGCTTGATGTGGCATTGTCCAGCACTAGTACAGATGCGATGTTATTCAGGAAAGTTTTGAAATACCCTTTTCACGGTATTTTTGTAATAGAATTTCCGATTCTTGGGAACATTTCAACAATACAAATGACATATGGTATTAAATGCTTTTTGGGGGGTTTTATGCGGGTATGAAGGTAGCTAGCGTTGCCGAAAAATAGCGTGTCATGTAATTTTCTTTTGTATCATACCGTATGATTTCTTCTTAGTATTTTTTGTATGAAACGAAATAAACTTATCTATCATAGTCAACTAATTTATAACAGACATTTATTAAATAGTTAAGCAATACATTTGAAAGCAGCTTTTAAAAGTAAAACGAATGTTTGTACTCATATGCGAAAGTCGTTTTACTCGATCGCGTAGATTTCTGGCTTGCCTGTGCAAAACTGTATGAACTACAATCGATTTTCTTACGAGATAGAGAAGAAAATACCTAGTGGATGTTATTATAGATATGTATTTTCAACGAAAATGCCTTAAGTTATGTATTTTTATTTTATTTTCCACATGTTTTTTCCGTGAAATAAACACAGGTGAGTACATGTACTTTACTTCGATAAAATATCGATAGGGTTTTTTCATAAGAAATAAATTACGGTCTGTTGTAGAAAATCTTTTATATAAGTGATTTATAAAGCTTTTGTTTTAGACAATTATGGTATTTAGATTATAGATGGAAATATTGCCTTAAATTAAGCATATACAGTTTTTAAAAAATTCATATGTCCCAGAGAAAGGGGGTGGGGTCCAACCCCGGATCCCCCCCCCACCCCCCTCTGGATCCGCAAATGAATCACCACCAGGTATTGTAGTTTCATGTAATAATTCAATATTTAGCTCAAACTTCTGTATGTGACATTTTGGATTCTTATGCATGGTGATAGATAATGTACTAATTGAAGTAATTCATTAATTTGAAACTTTCTGTGTTGATCGTCCGTGTCTACTAGTTTAATTTGTTGTAATGGGAATTATTGTGATTAATTCCCAGAAAAACGTGTAATGATCACAAAAGACATCACATTTATAACACTGACACCATTTCCTTCCGATTTTGAAAGGTAATAATGTACAGTGCATATGATTTTGCGCACGAAGTTCGAACTTCGCAACTTTCATTGACGCACGTACACGTACATATAGTAATACACGTGTTCAATTAGTAGGTTTGGCGTTGTTTACACAATGCATGTATCACACATACACACCTTTACCAATTTGTTCCTTTACCTATTTCTACTATTATACTTCAGTCCTCCACAGTTCATAGATCTAATGACCCAGTTCTGATCGATACTTATAATTTCAAAACTTGAACAGTATGATGGCGAATTGTTCTACATATTGTACTTAATAATTCACCACATAATTGGATTTTAATGGACCCATTAATACCTATGTAAAAATGACATACTTTCTAATTTTGATGAAATTGGATCTCTTGTGTATAATTGACCGAAATAATATCGATCTATTGCTTTTCATTCGATATCAGAAGTAGGTTAAAACTGTATGAGTTAATACAACGTGATTGATATTGCTAATAAACTACTAGTAACTTTACCCCGATTAATGTGTGAATGAATTTTAGAGTATTACCGTTTGTAATCTGAAAAATTTGTTTCGGCTGAAGTAAAAGTTTAAAGACTAAAATAGTATAGTGTATGTAGGTACATGTACATGTATTTCTGTAACAGTACAATATTAACCAGTCGCTGTTGCAATCATTATCTGATGATCCGGTAAATCAACTTTTAGTCAATACGTTTGGTAATTTTCGAGAATATTTTGACATTTCGCAGACCTGCATGATATACACACACTGGGATGAAAATACCTGCCCAACATCTGTTTTGTAGCATATGTTTTTCTCTTGAGGTTCTCAGAATACAATGGTTGTAGAAAGTGAGTAGCTCCGGAAAAATCTTCAAACAAAAGTATCACAAAATATTTATCAAATCTCCCGACCATGTTTTTCCAAATTTTCAGACAAAAGAAGCAAAAAGAATTATATCAAACAATTGAGTTTATAATCAAAGAAATCAAACACCAAAGGCAAGAACCTCAAAGATTTTCAAATAACATTTGATTATACAAAACGCAAAGCGATTTCGCAAAATTCAGGAAGAAATAAGCCGACTCGTCTTTTCTCGTACGAGGATAGAAATAGAAATGACAGACGATGACGACCAAACGATTTGAAAGTGGTTTCCGATTCCGGAATTGACCAATGAGCCACCCTGACTGCTGCAATGTAAGAAGCTTCTAGTTAAAGAGGGGGGCTTTGATTTACCACTTCCCCTGATCTTGAATCGATAAAAATTTTAAGGATCGTTGACTGTCAATCATTTCTTTGGCAAGACTTGTTATCAATTTTTCTCCTCTGATCTCCTTGGTCATAAACTAGCCTTAAAATAAAGCCTGCTTCTTTCCGCACATAGCTAGGTTTGAAATTTCCAACCAATTATACGCAAAGCTATAAAGTTGTCTATCGCCGAAGACGGGCAAGGACTTTTTCTAACCACAAAATAACCAATTGATTGAGCAATGGAATTCTTCATAAAGCGATGGGGTTTTATTTTCATTTTTGTCTGCAATATTTGGGTCTGGTACATACATCTTTTAAATCGGTTTGGCACCATTTCCCTCTGGAATACTGCGCTTTGCTGGGATACACATTTTGCTAATAGAAAACATTGCAAAGCGATGCGATAGCTTCCGACCAAGCGTTATTACGACATTGAATCTTGTAGTCACGTGATTTATGTATGTACTTGAAAACACAAATGTAATTGTGTTTTAAATCGATCACAAACAATGACTAAATCAGTCTCGTATTCTTATCATTACATGGATCTTAACATTAAGCACGTATTGTGGAAATGACGACTATTTTTGAGCGTCTTTAAATTGATTTTAATGAAGTGTACTTTTTGATCTTTCTGTATCCTGAAAAATTATCTCCATAGGCCTTTTAATACATTTCATGACCATATGTGTACACTCATGTAATCCCGGTTAGTTCCATTTCTTAACCAGAAGACGATTTTGGGAAATAAAATTTAAGGTTAACTGTGAAATAATTTTTAGACATCAGTAAGGTGAGCAGATGAACACATTGGCTGCCCACATGGAAAAAGATTTGCCAGTGTAGTTTTGTAAGTAAACGTTGGTTCTAATGATTTTCTAATGAGTATTTGATTCTGTAAACAGGTGAATGCAATTGTTTGACTTGAATTCGTTTTCTATATTCTCTGTACTTTCTCCAATTTTTATTTTTTTTTTGGGGGGGGGGGGGGGGTTGTGACTTCAAAATAGCAACAAGTATCATCCCCAGGTTCGCTGCTCATGGGAGTGAGATTCCGTATCATATCATTGGTCTTTTTGATATCCATATTTTTGTTGACAACATGAGTGACAAACGTTTGATCTCACTTGAACCTTTCTTGGTGCCAAGCGTTCTGGCTTTGTCTCAGATTTTCCCCCAAGTCTTTATTTCTTTTGGGTTCGTTCGACGCCGTGGACAAGACATGATTGATACAACTGCAGAGTGGCAGGAATCTTGACACAGAAGAATGTGCTAATTATTCCATATTATAACAATAAACTACATAATGAAAACCACGTAAGCCGCCAAGAACGGTCACTCGTGATATCACCCTTGTTAGTAATTAGAAGGAAGCATTTTTAAACCTTAAATTCTTGAATTAGCGGATTATCTCACATTTGGTGAATGTATGCTCAGAAATTTAATTATTCTAGACCAAATGTTCTAAAGATTTTTGGATCTGTTGGCATATCCAGAGAAAAATCACTAGTAAGGAAAAACGGTGTTTATTTCATGTCATAAATGTTTAATCGTCTGTCCTCCATGATTTAAATTTTATCCTCTCTTTTCATTCTTTTTGTATCTCTGGTTAGATTATTTGCGATGTATGGTGTCTTGTTGCTCTCTGGTGTCATATATTTACATGGATGACCTTGAACTTGATCAATTTTTGTTAATGTCGATTTTAGAAAATCTATTTAATTCCTACTCAATTAATATATATGTATATCTTAACTTTGAGACCAAACATTCTTGTATTACTGTAGCTTTACTTGTAAATTTCAATACGGTGTATATATATATATATATATATATATATATATATATATATATATATATATATATATATAGTTAATTCATAAGGTCATAATCTTCTTACACATTTTAGTTACAAGACTTTTTTCATCCAGGTTAACATTCTTATTAAATTTCTATTGCACTCATACTCAATCAATATCTTCATTCTATCATAAATTGCTGAGTGTATGGTAGTTCATTTCGTTTGGAAATTCATTTTTCCATAACAAATATCTTTCAGAACTAATACGACTAATGAACTTTAAAATAGCAACCCAACGAGGCATTCACTGATGCAGGTGGCTTAGTAATGGCATTCTGAAATGATCCCCTATGTAAGCTCTTCATAGCTGAACATTGAAACAATGCATTTATTCTAAGGCTATTAGACTATTGCTTCGACATTTAAACTCTTCAAATAATTGACATTACTGCATTTTTACCTTGGAATGATTGTCATTTTTTCTCCTGTTTTTCACGAGTTCAGCTTATTGACTACATCCTTTGTCTATTGTTTTCTGGTCGCATCTTCATGTAAATCGCTTGTACACCTGTTTTCATGGAACTGGAAAGTGGTTGGTGTTTATTACAAGATTGTTTTGAGAACCACGTGACCTTAACAGGTGTAAGTTTGAAGATCGATCTTCTGCTTGTGTGCTATGACTTCCGCTCGCTCCTTTTCATAATGTCATGACTTAGTGGTGTAAAATGCAAAGCCTCTAGAACCTGTACCATTCAAAACAACTTTCTTTCATGTTTTTATAAACTTTTCAAGTGCTATTACATGCAGCCACAAGGCCTGTTTACATCTTTGTCTTTTATGATCAAAAGGACGCGCCTCCGATTCATTATTTTATTTGATTGACAAACCTACGCGAGATATCGTAATTGTAATACGCAACATCAAACAAAGTCAGAGAAAACGGTCCACTTCAGTCAGCGTGCAGTTAAATGCATCTGAAGTGCTTCTTTACGCAATCGCAGAATATTGCTCGTCGAGATTAGGTGATTCTGTCTTCATGATTAAATTTAAAAAATAAGAAATAAAAAGATAAATATTGACTAAGAAAGTGAGAAATTTGTCTCAGTACTAGTATTTGTCATATCTTACCCTTTTCTTTCATAAAAAAATTTGGGATTTTTATAATAATGTAATATTGCAACACGAATTTGTTAAATCAATGTATTCCCTTTACCACATTGCATATAAAAACGACTTAGCGCCGCGAACTTTAGATTACATCGCTTTAAAATTATCATTTTGTGTCCGACAAATTACATCATCTATTTAGTGAAATAAATTTGATGATATCCAATGTTATGACATTTCCAGCGTTGACCTTTCACGAAAAAATGTAATAATCAAGAAAAAACCGAACTGTAATTTTATTTTTGTAATGCCAATAGTATCAGACATCTGTATTTCATCTTTTTTCGTGGAGCACGAGAACATTTCCAGTGTTTTTGTTAGTGGTTCATTAAATAAAAAGTAAGCGAAGGAACACACACTTCATGAAATTGATCAATTAAGTTTTGTGCTATCTAGCAATAGGCTAATCATGTAACACCACAACCCAACATAATACACAACAGATGCCCCGAAAGAGAAAAAAGAAATGTTACAGGGTGCGCAATCTGAAATTGTACATGGATAATAGCTTTAGAAGTGTATACTAGTACTCTCTCTCTCTCTCTCTCTCTCTCTCTCTCTCTCTCTCTCTCTCTGAGATAAGAAATATCAATAATAGATATGACTAAATGGTGCATAAACGCTGAATCGCACGTTATCCATAGAGATTGGACTTGTTGAAGTTTGGGCGTTTCTGTATTCATTCATCAGGTTCTATAATGCACAGAATTAGAACTTTTAATAGATAAAAACACGTTTGTTTTACCTACATTTTTTTTGACAAAACCCTTCAAAACAAAGATCTTCTGTTCTCTTAAGATAACTTGCCTGTGACGTGTTTATAAATCTGTTTTGCTGAAGAAGCCGCGTGTATCTTAATTTCAAAATTGCCTAAAATCGTAACAGAAATATTCTAAATCATTCCTGTAGATAAAAAGATAAAAATACCAATCTGAAGCAATTTAACATATTCTGAAGGAATCATCTTTATGCAAAGATACTTAATAGATTTCATGAAATGTTTATTTAATGGCTACTACAAAGGGTAAACAAATGTCATTAAATCAAGAGAAAATTAAACCAATATTAATAGATATATAATAAAATACAATCTCTGAGACACAGTTGGTAATTCTATTTTATGTACAATATAAGAATCTTAAAACAAATATGTATGAACTAATGAGTAGTGTTTTTGACAAGATGGGCTCTTTTTTTCCTTTTTGTCTACTACATATAGTTAGTCATGTAATTAGTCCAAATGTAGTACCAAGCACCACTCCTCGGAGCAAATATCAAACTATCTTTAAAAAAGGACACAACGACAAAGAAACGGCAAACAAAATGCAAACTTCCAATGAAACATTGATGTTTTCCACAGTTTTGTCAACCAAGCACATGCCTCAGTTCTCGTCGACAAATTGTTCTGATGGATGATGGGCTGTTTTACGTACGAAACTGCGGCTAAGGACACCTTGATAATGACAGGGCATCATTCCTTGTCTGAAAACCGACTACTCGGCACGTTTTCAGTTCGCCTTAAAAATCACTAATGATCATACTGACGGAAAATGTCTTCTTAATTTGAAGATCTCCGGAAGCAAAATTCAAATAAAGAAAAGGAACCCTGGAATCGAAACAACGTCGTTACACAGTTCTTGATTTCTTTGTAACCTTTCCTTTGTTTTGAGGCTTTGATTTGGTCTTGCTGCAAATCCGATGCAGTCAAGAGATTACGATTATAAGTTGCATGTATTTTGGGATTTCCCAAGGTTACGACTGTGAAATTTTAATCGTGCATCAATTTTTGAATAATAAATACAGCGTAAAGCTCTGCTAATTTTATGCTGTCTAACCATCGGAAGAGTAAGAATTCAAGGGCAACATTTAACTAGATGCTTGAAATAATCGAACCCTTCTTAAGCCTTAATGAAAATTATTCTAGGCGTAGCCTTGAAATAGTAGAGTACCATCACATTAGATTAATCTGTTCCTAATCACGCTTAAACATAATCGCATGGTTGATAGGGGTATTTTTTCAATCTTCATCAAAATTATGATAGAATAATGACCTTAACCAGAATCCCAGTCTCAATTTTCTATTTTTTGATGAGATAAGCCCCACTGATAGTAAAATGAACAGAGAACAGCGGAATCACTCGTAAACGGGAGAAGCAAGCTCTGCGTGATTTGTAGCTGTAAAACACACAATACCGGACAAGCTACAAATGTAGTGGAACAAGACGGGAGCACCATAGCGCCACCAGTCGAAGTAATTAGTATGTACTAATTACACACAGCAGTGCTGCTGATTGCTTGATTAGCTTGGTCAAGGGGGATCGCGTGAGGTATTTTGTCAACATGGCGATTACACAGAACAATGCGATCCTCGTACTCTGTAATCGAGTAAGCTTGAAGCTGGTTGACGACATTTAGGCGCGTGACACGACAAAGTTTGAATTCTGTCTGGAATACTGGGGAAAGATTGCTATGTACAGCAAACAAGCAAACAATTATTATAGACTTTTAAAGTCAAAGTACTGGTAACCCAAAAAAGGGTAAAAGATAGAGACTAGCAGACACTGAGGCAGATGTTTCACAAATACCTTTGCAGTGAATTTGCACGACAATTTTCTGCATCGTTTTTGATAATATGACACTTATCAGCTTAAAGAGCAGTAAAATCGCACTGATTTTTTGTGTGTTATAGGTAATTTTTGCAGTTAAAGAGAGGGGTGGGGATGAGGGGTTTTACATACATGTAGAGGAGTGTTGAATCACGTCCTATACAGGCAAATCATATTTAAATCCTGAACAAACTAATTCGAGATTTGTCAATAATTTCTTCGTAATACCATACAACATGTATTGCTACAAAGTCAAACTGGTTTAATGTCCTATTTTTTGCTTAAGTTTCGATTTTTTTTGTATGAACAAAAATGCAACGGGCCATGAAAACCTTAATGAAATTATTCATATACGTAAGAATGAAAGAATCAATGTATAATTACGTTGCATACACAACTTGCAATTAAAATTTTAAAAAAATAATATCTAGCCATAAATGGTGCATCGTGATGAACAGATCTTTTCAAATTTGCATATAGTGTACCTACTAGTATGCAATAAAGGAGACTCTAGATGATACAATGCAGCTGTATATATATGAATGACGTCATATGTAAGTTCGCTGACCGTTTCTCTTAATTATCTGCTAAAGAGCCACCTACAGGTAGATTCTGAGTTAATTAGCTCCGAATGGTCAGTCTAGACTAATACAGGTGCGTCCTGTAAATGACCAACGGCTTCTGATACCGATCAGAAGTGATTTATTGCCGCAAAGTTTGTTTGTTGTAAGAAGAAGGAGAGGAAAGGTGGTAGCTTGATTGGTTTAAACCATATTGCTTCTTGGACAAAAGCAACACACACACATGCTAAGTCTTCTGCCAACTTGGATACACTTGCAGTGACGCTTCTAGAATAACGTTAACTAGATGCGATCTCGTTGCAAGCCACAAATGACATTTCCGTTTTGGTTTTTTATTAAGGAATAGGGAATCATTCTTTGAGTATTATGAGGTGATAATGTTGGTCGGGGTGTGGTGAAATACAATTAAGCCCAAGGGGCTTAATGATAGATTTGATCACGCCCCGGCCGAAATTTTCACCTCATAATATTCAAAGAATGATTCCTTATCGCTTATATTTATATAATTTTCAGCCATTGTACGATTAAATATTTGAATATAAATAAGCAAAACCCGCTTGCGCCCCAATTATACGTTACTGAGTATATCTTTTTGTCTATTTACATGGCTGTAATGATATGGAACCGTTTATCCGTAAACATTGAAACATTTGGTGTTGATTTGGGACAGAGATCATACAATTTCTTAGTGTACTAAGATGAGAAGATTAATACATTTTCTTTAATAATATGTGTCTTAAACTGTAGCGTCTAAACATTGAGAAATTGCTATTTATTGTGCTTTGATATTCATAGATACATATATAAACACAACTTAACAATTTTAGATTAATTCTGAAGTTTCCACTTTAAAATTTGTTCATTTACAAGCCCAAAGCCAAGTAACCGAGAGTTTCCTCTTCTCTTTATAAACAAAATTACTCGTTGGTTTCGAGAAGAAATAATCATATTTGTTTGTAAATACATTAAGATCACTACGATATGAAGACAAATTGTTGTCCGCTAATGATGTACAAACTCAGAATAGCCTGTATCTGCTCTTCAGTCGGTGAGAGCCCGCAACAAATGCTTCCATCCTCTTAGAATTTTTCTTGGTCAATGCTCCAGTATTCCGTAACTCGAGTCTCGTCCTCAGATGCGCTTCTCGCTTCTCTCCTCTTATCTGTTGCATTAGTTCAATTGATTGAAGATAGAGAGAAAGTCGGGCTCTTGTGCTCCTTTCCAAACCCTCATTCAGCTTTTGGACTTCGAGAGTTTTTTTTATTCTCGAAAAGTGTTTCTGTGTTTTTGTGTTAATAGCTGTAACGCTAGTTGGAAATGGAGTAAATAGGTTGTTTTTTGCTGTATTCTTAGGTAAACGGAATAACTCTGGAATCAGGATCTGAAGACATCGTACGCCAAATCAAAGTAAGTCTTCTAACTTTAAATACTTTTATTTTAAATGGATATCATGTCTATATCAATTCCAAAATAATTGCGTTCGATTCGAAACTGTAATATCAATAAATTTTTTCTTTTTGAATTAATTTTTTCAACTTTTTCGTATTTTAAACTCAATCGGTGACAACCCTAATACAAAGATATTAACATTTGTACATTCTAAGCACTTTCTATTTTTTCCGTTTCCTGTCTTGCAACAATTTTTTATCAAACAAGAAGTAGGAGTGCGAACATATTAATTGTATTCTGTGTTTGATTACAAACTTCTGATCTGCATATGAGCTGCTTTTGCATTTGCAGTAAGGTATTCAATGATGTATTTTGACATCCTTGATACTCAGGTTGTTTGTTTTGCATTGACGGTGCTTTCGGAAAGTCTGTACTGATATTCCATTACTTTAACTTTAAAACCTGTCATTTTTGCTCTTAGTTTCTTTAAGATTTTAAATGACAAAGGATAAGAAAATAACGAGTGATAGGATATAAGCTGTATCTCCGTCCGATGAATATGATTTATATCTATTTCAACAGGAAGTTTGTTAACCGCTACTTAATGTTTACTTCCTGTAATTATGGAATGAATGCTACACTACGAAGTGGAATTTTTCGGCAAAGCATGCAATTATCCGCGAAAGAAATTGCCGTGATAAAAAATGACTATACCCTGTATATATACAGGTAGTGCTGTTTTGGACATACCTGTTCAGAGCGATAAGTGTTCTCTGGTTTCAACAAGAACTCCGGATACTAATTGGAAATATTTTTGTTAGTTTAGATATAAAAATATATCCTAATAATGAAAAGGTAATGAAATTCAAAAAAGTATGATAAAAAGTACGCAAATTCTATAATACTTTATAGGGTAACCAATTTCAAGCGTAAAACTGATGATTGAATACAGTTCGTAACGAAAGCAAAAAGAAAACAAGAAAGATAAGAAACAAAAAGTAAAACAGCATTTACACTTCGTTTTATTAACATGTAATAACTCAATCATGATAAAGCATTTCTGTGGGAATAGTCGACAACAATTTGATATTATTACCTCACACATCAGATGATGACGGTCCAAAATTAATAACATACTGGTATATTTGCACTCAATCAAACGCAAATGCAAAAAAAAACTATTAAGGTACTATGCATTTTCTAGGATTTGTAAGTATATAACTTGCATTTAAAGGGAGTATGTTAATCTATATATTGTAAAGTACTTTTCTTTTCAATGTTTAATGAGTATATATATATATATATATATATATATATATACCCCCACGAAATCATGATGTCTAACGAAGGGCCGCAATATAAAAGAACGTCAATTATTCATGAGTTCGAAACCCGTTGGGTTTTGTTTTGTTTTTTGTTTTTTACAACTTTTAAAGTTCTAAGAATTCTTATGATGCATTTCATGGTTAGATATTTTACAATTCGGAAAAAAATATATAATTGTAATTTATGATTCACTTTCATCTACATTAATATATATTGATATCTGAAACGAGTCCCATACCACCTTAAATCAAACATTTGAAATATTGGGTAAGTAAATATTTAACACGTAGATTATCTGAACCAGTGCAATCTTCATTTGCCTGTACTATTCAGACTGTCTGATATTAGCCTATGCAATTTTACGACTGGGCGGGTTTTATGTGGGTAGTAAACTTTTCTTATTACGGTAGAGTGCGAAGCAGTGGATGCAGAACCAACAGATAGTACAAATTCCCGGCCTGCGTAAAAACTCGCCCATTTATCAAAGCATTTGTGTTCTGAACTGAACACATTTCTTTTAGAATTCTCAAAAAATTAAAAATACAATCAACTTTTTTTAATTCACAAACAGTTTTTAGATCTAAATTAATCTTTTTTTCTCACACTGAAAAATATCTTTGTCAATTTTTACACCAATCGTTCAAAATTGATTTAATTTTTATTCTACAGTATGCACTTTTACATAACTTAAAAGTCAATGTATGGAATATGAAAAAAGAAACTTACATGGTCGTGTAAAGGGTCTGGTAAAAATATGGAACGCTTAGAGTTTTTGCTATATCATGAAAACTCAAATGTTTTGGAAATTTTCAAATAAACAAAAAATGAATTCTTTAAGTTGTTTCAGTTGAGTGGTACATTGAAATCTTAAGATTGGGTAACATTTTTTCTTGTTGAATTGGCCATGGTTTTAAGATATTAACATTTTCTGTTTCTTCAAATCAAACAAATTCATTCAAGCATAACAATAAACATAAACATTGGCATTGTGTACATTAATACTAAGCAGACAAATTATATGCACCACGTAAGCACTCTCACACAGCATTTAACCATCATTCCTGGTGGCACAAAAGTTTGTGTGTTGTTTTGAGTCCCATAGAGAATTTCTAAGAAAACTTTTACTTGCATGAATATCAGAACGTCATCGGTGGCGGTTGGTGCTTTCGAGTTTCTTCTGTATTGTAATATGGGTTTACTTGTAAGAATTCTTTCCTTTTTTCTTCATTTTTGTGACCTTCAAGACCATTTGAAAAAAGGTACATTACCATTGGACATTGGCTGCTTTATACAAACAATTTGTGACTTACGAACAAATTTATGAATGCTTATTATTCATCAGGTACTTAATGTTACAAAAAACTGTGAAATATACTTCAGAGGTCAGAAAAGACCAAAAAGAAAAAACCAAACCACCAAACCAAAATTCTTAACACAAGACCCTAATTTATTTTTTTTTTTTAATTGGTACGACTCAGTCGTAAGTTTATTATAATTAAAATCGCAGTCTAGAATATAAAGCCATAAATCTAGGTCGATCTCACTTTCTATCTTGGACTCTTTTTTTTATCAAAATAACATACATGTAGATTACATAGAAACTGGTAAAATTTAAAATGAAAGCAATCTCTTCGAAGTAACATGGATATGGCTGAGCCAGGTAATACTAGTAATATTTTTAAACAGTTTACTTTAAATCAATTATGAGCACATGAAATTTTACATCTTGAATGCGTTTCAAAGTTTGTTGTATTGTTAGAAAAGAAAATTTCAAAGACTGTAAAAAAAAAAATCTGACTTCGGTTCGAAACCGCATATTTGTACATGGGTCTGGATTTTTATGGTTTTAATCGAAGGACCAAAATACAAACCTTCTTATAACTGTAAGAAAAACTTTATTTGTTTTTTTTGTCATTAACATTACAAAATTAGCCGTATAACCCATTAAATCTTAAAAATCAATTGGAAAGGACTGTCTTTCAATTTTTTCCAAACTTTTCTGAGATAAATATAGAATATCGTAATGAAAATACTGCATAACTTTATTAAGAGAATTAGAGTATAGTCAAACCACCTTGTTATGGAACAAGTGTAATTACTCGAGATTGATTTAAGTATATAAAAAATAGAATAAAGACTTAGAGCGTAGATTGGTCCGGATTATGCATGCTATCACCTCCACTGCTTAATCGTAATTACTTTTATTGCGCGTCTCTGCGGCCTGATTTGATATTGAAAAGATATTTGTTTTCCATTTCGCTGACTTAATAGCATTAAGCATTTCCTCCACTCCAAGACAAATCTCAGGAGAAAAGAGTTGAAAGAAGACAAAAGAGCAAATGGGTTTTCTTTTAATAGAGAGAGACGTAGCTTGTGTATGTTTAGATGGGATTGGTTGTAGCACTTTTTGTTCACGAAATTGTCATAAACAACCTTCAAAATAATTTTGAATACATGTTTAAAGATTTTTAGGGAAAACTAGGAATTCATTATGGGGCTATAAACTAGAAAACTAGGAAATCAAAAATATTATAAAATAAAAAATCAAAACTGCATTGGAATAATAAATTTTACTAGTAAGACAGGTTCATCTGATGAAATTTTTCTTGAATACAACCAAAGATGAAAAGGATGAATCAATGCATTGATGACAGCCCCTCTCTTTGCTGTATCCATTTTACCAAGAGAGCATGATATTCACGCCATGTCTGCCAATTTTGTTTGAAATTGAAAATACTTTGAAATGATAATGTTAAGCTTTCCAATGATATAAAATCGATATGTTGGTACCCTTGGCAGTGCAATCATGATCTGAAAGAAACAATTGATTGGAAATTCGATCTAGATAATGTGACAATTTCGTTGGGATACTTCATAAGTTATTAATCCCGCTGAATTGTTCAAAACCTCCAGCTGTTGATTGATACGCCGGATGATCTCCAGGCTCCTCATGCAGAAATTCGCGATTCAATATTCAAATCGCGTTAATTAAAAAAAAAATACACGCAAAGCATTGCATTTAAAATTTTCAAACACCACATTCATGTTTTAGAATATCGTTTCAGTGATGAAATGAAAATCCACAATGTATCTGAAATTAAGGCAATATCACTTTCATAAAAAATATGCCGGAAATTATCTGACCCCAGGGGTTTGATGAATGTCCATGCGACCCATGGGAGTCATTGTCCTGCCCTCCCTCGTGCGGCCACCCACCCCCTGCACACATCATTTTTCATACCCAATTACTTGCCTCGCTCATCTTACCTGCACTTACCTGAGTCACCTGAGTATTATACCTACATATTAACGACCAACAGTGTCTGTTTCTTTCCATTAAAAATGGACGAGTGAGAAATATGTCTAGCTAGCTAGGGATCCACTCTTAATTCTTGATATATTTATATTGCCAAGGGTAAGTAATAAACATGATTTATACTGGTCAAAGTTTTAAAATAGTAAATCTACATGTAATGCCGAAATGATGCGTTCAAGTTATGAATTCGAAGATTGTTCCACTAGATTTCAAATAGAAGCTATAAACGATATGTTAATTTTTCTACATATCAAATATATTTAGACATGATGTTTACTAGTAAAGAAAATAATGTTAATCTCTCTCTCTCTCTCTCTCTCTCTCTCTCTCTCTCTCTCTCTCTCTCTCTCTCTCTCTCTCTCTCTCTCTCTCTCTCTCTCTCTCTCTCTCTCTCTCCGAGACTTTCTTTTATCTCTATCTAATAAATCACTATTTGAATTCTAAATATTTATTCAAAAAGTTCGTTAGTTTTTCAAAATGCCATTTAAATGCCAAGCAAATTCTGAATAATTTTGATTTTAAAAGTTTGTTAATTTTAATACCTTTGGTTTGAAATATCAAAACGTGTTAACGAAGGTAGCATATATCGAGAGTAGCTGTTTGTGGTTTTGATGGGAGTTTTTGGTCGTATTGATAGTTCTTTGCGTATTGAATGTCCCTTCCTTTGAGACATTGACTATTCATTATTAAGCTGTTGTTGTTTGTATTTTTTTTTTCTTTACAAGAAGTTCATTCAGAAGCCACATAGAGACCGTATATTAAGCAAAAGCCTTGCAATGCCTGATTTGGTTACGCTGTAATTACTATTGGAAATGAAGCACACGATGCTAGAATGTCCTCACCATGACTGGGGGACTGCTCTAAATGAACTATGTTAATTTAATCTATACTCGATATATGATGTATAGAAAATATTGGAAACTTATTGAAGATTTGCATTTTTTATCTATAGCATTTGGCAAAACGCTGGTTGGGATTTTCGTAAATATGTTTTAGAATATTCACCATGAGGGGAGATTTGTTCAGACTAAACCAAGATAATGAAGTGATTCAAAATCACTTTTAAAAAAAATCCTCCATTTGATAATGATGCAGATGAACAATTTGAACACATTGAAGCCATGCGCTATAGAAGCAAATCATCAAACGATTGAAAACAAAATTGTCACAAATGACTGTATACAAAACAAAACATGTATATGCACTCGCTATGAGCTTCTTGAATTAAAGAAGTACAGCGTATGTTTAAGATCAATTGTTTCTAACGAGATCTAGTACTTGTTCAGACGACAAAACGAATACTAGTAAATTGTATTATCACATGTTAAATTTGTCCGCTTGATGTATCACGTTTTCGTAATTTCAAGGCAAACTATATTTCATGTAAGATACATGCTACTACATGCATAAACCATATTACAAAGGTTTTGAACAATGCTGCTTATTGTTACAAATTAGAGAAATATTAGGGACATATACTGCATATGAAATATACATGCGTTTTCAACTATTAGAAATTTAGAAGTGTCAACGTACACTGTAAGTCCCGACAAGTTTGGAACGGCGCCACTATTTGCTCTCATTTGGAATAAAAAGTGGAAACCAAGTGACACGACATATTCAGAACTACTGCATTTTCTTCAAGAGAACCTTGGCATATTTTTTGTGACAATATGATTGATGATAATTCGCCGTGTTTGAAAACTGATAACTTTTGTCATGCGCATCAGTGTTGATGGGATGAAGATATACGATGAAACAAACTTCCTTAGTTCTGTATTATGTATCAAACATGCATATTTACTAACACAGAAACAAGACTAAAAAATTCTATAGTGATTAATTAGGAGAAAGAACTAAAGAATTTATTCTTATGAATTATACTCCATATTGGTCGAAGACTACGGATGCTCCATTCATTCAATTGACGAACTGTTTGCATTGACGGAAAGTGAATTGAACTTCAGTGAATGCAGACAGAGTTTTAATAAAAGCTTTCCATCGGCACTCGGCTGTTCATGTGAACCGCGGATTTCGAGGGATTAACGCTTTCTGAAGATCAGGAAAAACAAAATTCTTATCGACAGTTCTGAATGAATTACAACTTCTGTGGCTCTGCATTGCATCAGCCTGATCGGCGTTGTCTCGGATACAGAGAGCGACATTCCACATTGCGTCGCCATTATACTGTTATAAAGATATATTTTTTTTTGAAAAATGAATAGGCAGATTTAATCACAATTTCTTACGTAATTTTTTAAAGACTTTTATGTTTTTTCTATCAAAAACCCCCTTTGCATAAATGTGCAATATAGATTAACCTAAAGAATTCTGTTTTCACTTAAATAGAAAGCATTGAAAGAAAGAAAATACATTTTATATGTTGTATTAATTAACTTTTTCCTTCTCTCGAATGATACATACTTTTCATACCCTTTATCTATCATTAATTCGGGAATTTTCGACCTTGTGTTTCCTATGAAATCTTTTTGACCTAATTATTCCTCTCACACCTTGCCCTCCAGTATATTCCCTGTAGACATGAACCCATATCACTTATAAGCTTAGGGAGGAATATATTTCTCACATTATTTTTTTTTATACCAAACTTCGTTTCGCATTTAGCCAAGGATAATGTTGCAAAGTGGATTTTGGGATCAAACCAAACACATTTTGGTTATTATTTAGCACTTTATTGTAAGCAAAGGTCTAAACGGGCAAGAAATCTCATCCATAGTACTGGTTCAGTTCGAAATGCAGATATATTTTTTTAACCATATCGATTTTACTTACCTAAAATGATGAAAAAAAAGGCTTTGAGACATCCGTTGTCTTAGATTAGCAATAATGCATAATCACCAACTTTCGAACGCGACGCCAATTCATTAATCGAAAATGATTAAGAAAAGACATATCAAACTTCCATTGTATTATATTAGTAATTATTTAAACAAATCATCAACTTGCAAATGCGACACCAAGTTTCGCTAATTACATTAATTGTACAAATCTTACCCATTGGAAGGAAATAGCACAGGAAAAGACACATTTCGTAAGAGGCACTTAGAATAACGCTAAATGGCTTGCGTGGCGTTAGTTTTCCGTAGAAATTAATCTTTGAGTAGATATAGTCACTAATTGATAATCTATTAATTTGGTTAACCACTTGACTCAGAGATGGAAATATATTAATAGGCAGTTTCAAGGGTAATAAATGTCTTTTCTTCAGGCAATTAGTGATCATATGAGAATATAGTTTTATCGCGATTCGTAATAGAGCTATTTTTTCCCTGTAAAACGGGCACTTGCTTATTAATCAATATGCAGTCAATATTTTGCATGGTAAACAAGATAATTAATAACTGGGTATCCGTTCGTTTGGAACTTCCCGGTGTTACATTTACATCGAGGAGGGTCATATTATGTGGAGGATTTCCTTACAATCTGACACTTGTTCCGAAACGGGAACAATTGGTGCAAGAATGAGTTAAGGGCGAAACGGGAGAATTTGGAGATTTCTGCGACATGTTTGCAAAAAAAGGTCGATCTTGCGCGCGTCATATCTAATTTGTAATTTTCGAATCAAAAGTATTATCAGATAGCGTAACTTTACAATATATCAACAAGATTTATATGTTACTATATGTCAATGGTACTTGTACAACGACAGAAAAAAATGAAGATTTAATTTGATTACATATTTTTAGTAATTCTTCAAATTCTTTTTGTCAAACCTTTAATTATTTATACTGTTATCCGATTTCTTTATCTCTTGTAAAAATTTGACGCACGACTCTCCTCTCCATATATCCATTAGGATAACAAGATAGGACTTTTATGTCAGAAAAGATATAATTTTATGTCAATATAATCTTTCCCCATCAAAACCGCCTCTGGTTTCTCTTAATCCACGCCCTTACGTACTTCTAGCAGAGTTCTCGTCAAATACCTCACTGGCATTCACTCATAATGAAACCATCCATATGCCAGTGTTCCTAGCATATATAAATATTACATGTTTACGAAATGTTGGATATGTCTGTCTCTGAAACATACAATGTAAAGACTGGACCACACAATGAGTTCTTAAAGTACTGGTGATCAAACGATTAAAGTTCTTTTATATTACAACATGAAAGTCACATCTCCGAACATTTATTTCCTCGAAACTTGAATGACTTATCTGACCCGCCTTATTTCAATTAATAGTTTAATCAACCGGAAGTAGAAAAACACTTATGAATATAAAGTACCAGTGTACTACAAGAAAATTCATAGAAAAATGTCGACTGAAGTTAACTTGTGTAAGAATAATTGCTGTTCTTTGCAGTTTCGTATATTCATATAAATATCTTTTAACTATAAAGACGAATTGTTCAGTGAGAAAATAACTATCGTGTGCTATAAGCCTTATTATTACCGATGCAGGAATAGAAAATTCATATCATACAGCTAATGCCTCGCCGTGTGCTAATAACCGTCATCTTTTGATTTTGTAATGAGGATTTACCACTTAATGGTTCCAATACAAGCTTCCTGCAGATAGGTAGTTTGGGAATTTCTCATTTTTGAATGCATGAAAAATCTTCTTTTTCAACTATTTGTTACAGTTTCTTGGTATTGGTATAACGATTATACTGAGTAAAATATGAAATATTCGGGTCAAATCAATGATCTGGCGGCATTTTCCACAGACTATCCCTGCTATACAAATATTTCACTCTTCATTGTCGTTTGTAAAAGAGGAACTGCGACTCCATGTTTACCAATCGCACTCCTAGTGTATCATTTTGTCATTTCAGGAAGCTGGTTCTTGTGCTAATATTCTATGACGTTTTGACACAAAAAAATCCTCAAGAAATGTTCATTCATTTTCCCATAAATAAAATACCCGCGTCACTAAATTTTCACAAGACCTGCGAGCTTAAATTAGCCTACGACATTATTTGATTCGTGACTTCCTCCCCGAGTATTGGCCACAAGACAACGAAATATAAATAAGTGGCGAACTGCGTTACAAAACCGTTTCTTTCATGGATAATCTAGTGATTAGGACCCTCTTTCATCTTTTAGATATATGAAGATGGTATATTTCTTCTTTTTAAAAAAAGACGGTGTGTCCTAATTATGCGGTCTGATTTCTATCTCCGGACACGTCTGACTATTTAATCTGCCAATAAACTTGATGTGACAGAATTCTTCTTTATAATTTCAGGATAATTCAGGAGTTGTAATGGTCTGCGACATACACTATGTGAATTGTCCTCGACGCATCGTAATTCACTTCGCGTGGACTCTCGTACAGTGAAAAGCTTCATTACTGGAAACGAGGTCGGCATTTGGAGACGGCCAACATACGAAAACAATACCCGGACTGTGTTTATCCAGAAATTGAAGTTTGAAAATTGGATCACATTTTTCGCTAGTAACTTTCAATTGAAGATGTCTGAAATCTAATTTCGTATGTATGCTTGTTGTAAAAAATACCAGTTACTTGATTAAAAAGCTAGTGAGAGGCATAACAGTTGTGTTCGTCCCCCTATGGTACAGGGAGAAGGATATGGGTCTCGACGCTTTGTTTTCACGCTAACGTTATTTATTCTGTGATACCTGTATGAAACTTTTTTTGCCGCGATGTATATCTAGGCATCGATTCCTTGGAATCTCAGCGTGGGCCTCTTCTCCTGTTCTGCTGCAGCTCGCGGGAACCAAAGTTCACAAAACAGATTCATGTCGTATTCAGACACCGAAAAAAACACGTCATTTCATTTCTTGCAGTTGACAACTATAAACCATGAGAACGTTTCGCATTCCTATGCGATGCTCTCTGACAGTGTGACAACAAATGGCCTGTTTGCTAACTTAACGGTGAATGCAACGACGGAGAAAGCGATGAACGAGAGCACGTATCACCCCGGTGAGGCGGCGATTGGCGTTGTCCTGGCAATGTTTTCATTTATCACCGTTGCCGGGAACATTCTAGTCATCGCCGCTGTATCAAAGGAACTATACCTTAGGACGGTCACCAATTATTTCATCGTCTCTCTAGCAGTGGCGGACCTAATGGTCGGGAGTATAGTGATGCCGTTTGCGATTACCATGGAAATGACAGGACAAGTTTGGTTGTTTGGTCCCGAATGGTGTGACATGTGGCATTCGTTTGATGTTTTAGCCAGTACAGCGTCCATTCTTAACTTATGTGGTATTTCTCTTGACCGCTATTGGGCTATCACGGACCCTATCAAATACGCCTCTAGGATGACGGCGTGTAGAACATGGTTATCCATTGCGTTAGTATGGTTGCTTTCTGCTGGAATTTCATTTCCTGCCATTGCTTGGTGGAAAGCCGTCACCCCCGATACACCTTCAGCAGAAAATGAATGTATATTTACATCCGATAGTGCCTATTTAATTATTTCATCCCTAGTTTCCTTCTATTGTCCATCTATCATTATGATGTTTGTGTACTGGAGAATATATATGGCCGCTACCGCGCAAATTCGTAGTTTAAAAGTTGGCCAAAAAACTTTAAGGGCAACCAACGGTGCCAGTGGTAACCGTGAAGTGATGACGTTACGGATACACCGTGGAGGCTGTAATACCGGAAACAACATGTCTCGGCAGCCCTCGGACGAATACGGACAGTCGTTTGAGAAATGTCTGTCCGAGAGTGAGCGTGATTCTCTGGTAGAGAACGGGAAAAGACACTCAGATACCTCAAACCACCGCCCTACTAGGTGCATCACGAAGCGAATACGTCAATTCGCAATCAGCAAAAAACTGACTAAGGTCGCTCGAGAACAGAAGGCCGCCAAAACTCTGGGAATAGTGGTTGGGGTGTTTATATTGTGTTGGGTACCATTTTTTGTGTTCAATATATTGGAAGGAATATGTCATGACAAGTGTTTAACACATAAAGACATTTTGTTCCCGCTTTTTACGTGGTTGGGATACATCAATTCAGGCATGAACCCTATCATTTACGCTTTATCGATGAAAGACTTTCGGCGAGCTTTCGGAAAAATTATATTTTGTTTATGTCCTAAAAACAAGTTCCGGTATCACAACACGTACAAATCAAAGAAATGTTCTTCCTCGTCAAGTTTCGTAGTGACAACTCAAGCCGAACGAAGCTGACTACTACATCACTAGAACGAGGCTAATTTACTCATCGTCAAATGATATTGTATAATGTGAAAGGTGAAAAATAAAATATATGATTTTTGTGCATTGTCTCCTAATTATAGTTATTTCGATATTCTAATTTAAGTGATAGGAGTACAATTTTTTTATTTTAAATCTCTTAAAAGTCTGTCTGCGCAATAACGTGTCTTTCCATCTCCTCCCAACCCACCTCACACCCAAAAAAGGTTCATATCATGAAAAAAATAACCAGACCGATGGGTTAAATTCATCAAAAAAGCAATTTTGATTTATTCAGTACATGTTTATTTGTCTGTAAATGATAAATCCTGAAAGTTTCCTCTTTAGTTTTGGTTGTTAAACAGTTGTCTATAAAGCAACAAATGAGTTAGATGCTTATTGTCACTTTAAATAATATGCATGTATTATTCAAAGGGTTATGATTGAAAATATCTGATTATGAATGATCAGGTAATGTTTACATTCAAGAAACGCTAACATTCGATGATGTGCAGGCAGGTAACATCGGTTTTGAAAGTTGAATATTCCAGGGGGGGGGGGGGGGGGGGATAGTGTGTATACCTTTAACTTCAATATCATTGTTAATTTCCTTATTTACACCCACCAAAAAGCGGGGTGGGGGGCAACTCCATCAAAACGCAATTTTCTATATGTAAATTTAAGAAAAATGTTGGCTGCTAAAAAATTAAGGGGGGGGGGGGTGCCCCCTCCCCTTCCGATGCTACGTGCCTGTGTGTTACAATTCTAAAGAGAGGAGTAGTTTAAGTGGGCTTGTTTTATGTTTTGATGCATTTACCGTAATGTATATATTCATTAAAAAGAAGAATTTAGTTCGATGCTGTCATCTTAAAGTGCATTAACAAAATAGCATATATCTTCTGCACGCAAAATATATTTTGTTTTTTTTTACGCACAGGTAGACTGTTGAATTGCAGTTTTAAGGAAAAAAGAGTCATGCAAAGATTATGAATAAGACATTTGGAAAACGTTTTATGAGTTTTAAAAAAATTATTTCGAGTTGGATAGTTGCAAAACAATAAATCCGTCGATTTGTAAAATTGATATTTTGTGTTTGCCTAGAGAATGTTAAGTGACAAGAACCGAATCCAGACACAAAAAGATCTTGTACAGCTATATTGGTTATACATCTCGTGTCAATTCCAAGAACCACAATTTCCTCCAAAGTACCCTTAATTGTGTATATGACCCTTTTCTGTGGAGACTTAGCGCAGCTGTACAAATAATCAGTGCCATTGTGGAAAGGATAAATCTTCCGCTAATCGATTCAACAAGAGGTGTTTTACCAGTTTGGATTATAGACAGAAACATATAAACAACCCATTTACCGGTCTGTCAAATGTAGCCTAAGTGTGTTCCTCTTGCGTGTATTATAGCCGCACTCGACAACGATTCGGTGTACAGACAACGCTTTGGTGCTCACACGCCATTACAGGCTGTACCCCCTTCTCTTTATTACTACCGATATGAATCTTTGTCATTTTCGGACAGATAATGAAATTGGATACATACGTAAACAAAGATATTAAAAAACATGTAAATCCCCCGGAACGACCATTAAAAGCAGACTGTTCAGTGGTTATTTTCAATAAAAGCATTCTATTTCGAACCCTTTTTCCTTTTTCCTGTTTAAATGACAATATGCTTATATCCAACTTAAGGGGTTTGCGGGCAAAAGTTAGTTGTGTATGTAATTACAGGTCTGATCCAGCTATCCGATAGCACCTTGTTGAAGGATGCTGGGAAAGATAAGGTGCTTTGAAGGTGAATTTTCACCTCCTCGTCAAATTAATTAAATTACCATTGGCGTTCCAACCAGTTACAGTTTCCGAACATAAAGCAACGGAAGCCGGCTTCCAGCAAGGGGCCACTGTTTGTTGTCAAGAGTTAAGAAGGCTAGACGTCAGGTTTTTAATAAGAGTTGGAATTTATAGCGTTCAGTGCAATAAGAGAATATGGTACTTGTGATTCAAAGGGAAAATTCTACCTTTTGTACATTGAATATGCTCTATATATAACCCATGCATACATTTGTCTCTCTTTATCTTTTTTATGAACAATAATTAAAGACCTTATCGTTTCCTTACAAAGAGATGTGTCTTTCAAGATTTTTTTAATAACTTCGAAACTATTGTTGAGGCACTTTCACCAATGACATTACTCGTGCTGTTATATTTAATCAACTTTTTATTTAAAAAATAATAAATAACAACAGATATTTGAGAACGTATCCATGAGACAAGACTTGCATGGTCATAAAGTTTCATCCTCAGTATTTACTTGGAGGTATAAGTAATTCACTTTTATCCAAATCGACAGTAACATTACAGCCTAAAATATAATTTTGCCATATATCATACCTTTAATTTTGGATCATAAAAACATTATATGGGTTGCTTTTGTATGCTCGTCATGTTTACTTATTTTGGATTTGTTTTTAGAATCGTTATAAAGAATAAATTAGTAAAGTAGTATTCTATTACTTGAATTGTTTTACAAGGAACCGTATTAAATTTATTGAGATCTTTACACATGCAAAACAGCAAAGAGTAAGCCATTATAAGAGAATGTTGGGTTTTTGGTTTTTTTTTTTTTTTTTTTTTTTTTTTATAATTTTCATATATAAGGTAAGTTTGCAATTTATGATTCGTTTCATTCAGTTTATTGTTAAAGATATGATTTGTATGGAATTATTCTCAAAAATTTTATTTCATTATTCAAACAAATATTAACTAAGGAAACATTACCATAGAGAAAAAAGACCGGTCACAATAGAAAGCACCCCCCCCCCCCAAAAAAAAATTGTTGTCAACATACCGACAACATGCATGCGCAAAGGACTGGAAACAATCCAGTTGCATTGATTTTAAGCTGTCTTTCTATCTTTTCTTGTTGGTCCATATTCTTAGAAGTAAATCAATCACGTGACAGAAATATTGATGTCAATACGACCCTGTATGTTAATATGAGTTTGATGGAAAAAAGGTTAAATAAATGTCGAATATGTAAATTCTCCGTGAAGAACATATTGTGTTACAGTTTTACACTGTTGGTAGAACCATTTTAACAGGAGCTTGGACTTTGGGTATTCGTGTCAAACAGCATTATGACGTAGGCCTGTCTATTTCATTGTTGGCCACTCAGCCATTGCTCTTTGGAATCAACAAGATTTGTCTGAGTTTTGAGCTAAGACTACGCAATCTGTGTATATTTCACTTGAAACCAGCGTCATTTTTAACTTGTTTTGACGCAAGAAAAAGATAGTTACGTCCTACCGAAAGTCCAAGGTCTTGTTAAAATGGTTCTATTTTCCCATGTACAAAAATTCTTTTATTGAACAACATCATTACTCTTTTGAAATTATTTTTGGTATCAAATAAATGAAAGTTGGACAAATAATTATTTGCCCGAGGATACATTTGAATTCAAAATATCCTTCTTTGAAGAAAACAAATACCATGTCGTAGACAATAGCATTATTTCACTGTTGTTCTAAAGATTTTCCTACATAATTTTAGTGGTGAAAATCCACATACTCCTTTTATATTATTAAAGAGGCTCGGTGGTCAACATATTAACCATCAGATCTACATTAAATTTATAGATATGATTTGTTTAGCTATACACTATCATTTTGTAAAGAAATAATCGATATATTTTAGCTTTGACATTTGAATATTTTGCTATATCTTTATTTAGAGCTTTTCTTTGTATGGAGATTAATATAGTCAAAAAATGGCCACAACCATCCAGTCCTCTTAATTGTTTTTATCATATTTTGGTACTGTAATTTGTACATACAGCTCATTAAGTATAGTAACAGTTTCAAGTTGAATCCCAATTTACAAGATGAGTATACAATGAAAACAGATGGATAGTTGTGTTGTTTTATCAGAAAAAAAACATATTTCAAGGGCACAAATTAACTGTCACGGAGCGCGAACTGGCTTCGTTGATAAGATTGGTGTCAAGATTAGAAACCATTTTTATTTTCAAATAGATAAAAAGAAGAAGGTGTAACCGATCTTAAAATCGCTGCTCAGATAAATCATAAATTATGTTCAGCATAAGTGCATGTACATAATCTGTGGGGGGGAATAGGCGGTTTGTAATGTGCACGTAATAAATGAACATTGTTATTCCTATACCGTTTCTGTCTTTTTTATTTTTAGAGACCCTGAAATCTGATAATCAATTTTTGTATACATATAGTTTAAGAGAGTATTAACTTAATGCTTTCTTCATGGCTCTAGTTAATTAAGATGAGTTTAGTGAAAGTGCGAAGCCTGCGATGAGAAAACGCGAAATAGTTTTCTTAATGACGAGTGTTCATTTCAGCCTATCAGAGCATACAAACACTCTCTGTTGGTTCTACAGTGTAAAGAGCAACTGATCAATTACCTTAAGCGTTGAACGTGTTATAACAACTGCAAAATCCTGCTTCACATTATTTACAAAAACCCCATGCGCCATCATATAGTCCGCCGCCAAAACGCACGTGATATGGAAATAAAATTCCAAGACATGCAACTAGGCTAATGTTGATGGATATTGGAATGAATGAGACATGCACATCTTGGATAGAATTTAGCGATGCCCTGCGTTTTATGATCGACTTGATTTGGTAGACTCATTGCATTGCGATCGGACAAAGGAAGGGTTTACGGAGTATTACGTCACAATACACCATTCTTGGTTGATGAGGAGTGATACGTTTATATTTATATTTTTATTCTATATTCACTGCACTGCATTCCAATCCTGTTCTTATCTTCAAAATCTTTTGTATGTGACTAAATTTTTACGGAAAGATGTTGTTAACCGACCAGGGCTGCATTTTACAAAAGAACTTACGACAAAGTCGTAAATATCTTTAGTCTCATGGATTGATCTTTAATAAACAAAATTTATATCAAACAATTAATTCACATGCAACTTTTTGGATTGAAACACTGATTAGTTTGTTGTTAACTAAATTTCGTAAATTTGATAAGATTGTAAGTCGTAATTTCTTTTGTATAACGCAGCCCAGGACTGCTTTTTACCAAAAGAACTTATGACAAAGTCGTACATATTTTCAGTTTCATGGATTGATCTTTAATGAACAAAATTGATATAAAATCATTTATTTAAACTATTGTGACTTCCATAATCATATTTTACAGCCAAAAGAATTAATTTGATTAGTTCGTGATTAATTATCATTCATTAATTTGGTCGTAAGTCGTAAGTTCTTTTGTATAACGCCGCCCAGAATTCTACAATGACGCCGCTTTATATTCTCATCCGGGACATCTGAAACTACATTTAATAATCCATATGCATAGAACAATTATACCCTCACCTTGTTTTAAAACATTTTTCGACAAATACATTTTCATTGGGAAAAATTTGTTCTGAGTAGAAAACAATATTGCATGTATGTAAAAGCTGAACCAGACGCAGCACTAACACTTAAACTAATTATATCTGAATGATAAAGGTATCGTTAGTTAATTGTCAGAAAGTACCGTTACATGAAAGATGGCTTAACAAAATGGTGTCTGGCTGTTTCTCAACACGAATTTTGGTTTTTAAATCATGCTCTCTATATTTTGGGCAGATTTTCTTTGTAACACGTTCCATTTTCTTCTGCAATGATTCATACAATTTTGAAACAGCAGATGCAATTGCTGAAAAATTAAATTCGTAAATTGTATATATACTCAATAAAATTTTGTTTGATTTTGAAAGTCCTGATACTAGTTTCCTGGTGATTCATAGCTACATTATAATGACCATTTCTTATTGCGTGTCACCATAACCTTTGTTATTGCAATTGATGAAATGGAATTCACTCTATACTTCTATGAATTTCTTTATTAGCATCGTTTGTATACGTACGCTAACACATACAACACAATCCTGAAGCACCTTTCAATTGATATCTTATCTACCACTCCAGCACGTGTTTCATGTGTGTTCTGAAATTAGCATCAGGTCATTTTCATTTCTCACATTCCCATCATTTCATCTCATTGACATCGTGTCAGTCATAATCCAGTCTCTGTGGTAGAACTCTGTAGTAATTGATTTGTTCCTCTCAGGATAAAGTTTCTTTTCGTAAATTAGAGCGCACCTTACAAGTGTTTTATCACCGACCATGATCAAAGGCGACAAATCACTTTCAGGAATGGCAGAACAGATTATTTATACTACGGATGAACTTGGAGAAAACATTATGTGTCTTAATTAATATATAATTCTTAAGGGGTTAGTAGGCAATTACAGTTCCTTTTTCAAATGAAGCATTTCAGTATGGACAATTTCAGTATGAAATGTATAATGTTTATGTGTTTTTTAAAGCCGTACAGTTGTTCATATCAAACAGATAACTTCCATTGTTTTAAGTTAGTTTGTGATAAGCAACTGTGATATAACATAGAATATGTAAAAGAAAACCATCATTGTTGTTTTTTTTAGATAAGTCGTAGAAGAAAATTAGCAATTATGGTTGTCCTTGTGTTTTAAAAGTTCTCGATGGAAATTGTTTTAGAAGTCAAAGTGGTAAACTATAGTATATATTGTTGTCTTTTAGAAGTTTAAGAAGTAAATAAGCGATTTTTGCGGTTGTGTTTTAGATATTGTAGTGATGAACTATGGTATTAGTTTTTGTAATGTTTTAAAATCAAGTAAACATTAATACAGTGAACTTGTTTTTGTCTTTTTAATCTAAACAGCATTTCATTTAAAAAATGTAAAGGATTTGACAACAGGCAAATACTATAATTGCCCTCTTTGCTTGGGTGTTGTTCGTGTATGTAGTGGAATAATTAATTTGATTCCATTGTCATGTTGTAAATTTTGAATCTAATGGGTGGGTGTAAATACAAATAATTTTGTATTTACATCCACCCAGTAAATTCAAAATTTACAACATGACACCATTTTCATTAAAGTTTTTGATGGTATATAAATATCAAGTATCAGTAAAGGTAGCAGTGATTTATCGCTGCACTGCATATAATGGGTCGTCTGGTCGAAATGTCTTTGCTTGGAGACACTGATATGCGCTCTTTCCTTCCTAGATTATTTATTATATATTTTCTATCCTTCAAGCAAACTGTCCTAATTTGATTTTACACACTCTAAATAATTTCTGTGATATGTGTGCCAATTGGGACTACTACAACGAAGATATTTGTAATGTCTAATCCGGCGAATGGACCAAATAGGATTAAAAAAAGAAATCCCGGAACCAATCTATCCGGCTGTTTAAAAGGAAGACCGTATAATCAGAATATAGAGATTATTTTAACGGAGTCAGATAAACAGATTCTAACATCGTATAAATCATATATCAATACAAATGTCAATGTTTAAGTGCAGAAGAATAATGTTTTAGTGCGAAGGCATTAGAAATTCCTAGAAAATGGGAAATTGCAGTAAACTGTATAAATCCAAAGGTCATAAGGAGATGATTTTGCTTGCAATCAAACAAAATATGTGGTATAATTTACATATACATAGTGTTTAATGTATAATTGTTACAACAGTCTAACTTATCACGGTGAGTGTGTGGAATTATATGTAAATACGAGATCTAACTGAACTCATTTTGATTTAAAAATTGCTTCAAATGATAATTGAAAAGATAGCGGTATATGTACATATCATATAATAATCATGTGTACATGTATCCTATCAATAAAGTTTATTCTATCTTTAGCTAATAATGAGCTAATAATTTAGCTAAAAAGAAGATTTTATGACACTGAACTTCATCAAAGGTCTGCTGCAATACCGGTGTTGTATAGCAGATTTCCTCCATAGTAGCTTTCCCCCCGGAAAACCTACTATATAGTAGCCTTTCCCCCCGGGGGAAAAAGCTACTATATAGTAGCTTTTCCCCCATAGTAGGGTTTCTCCCTCTTTGGTTCATATTTCATTTTAAAAATATATATGGAAACCAGGTAAGGATTAAAATCAATGTTTCTACACTCCCAGGTTGCATATATCTGGCAGTGGTTTACCACTTGTAGTTGACTCTGAAAATTTCAGCCCTCGATGTTTCAGGGCCCGATGTTTAAACCCCCATTATAATGATTGAATAGTGTTCTATAAGTGGGGGCCCGAATCTCAAATTCTAGAGATGACCACTTAACCATATTTTTATATTGGTAGTAGTATACCACTAGTAGATGACCCCGAAAATTTTAGCCCCCAGGGTAAGGGCCCTTGATGTTTCAGAGCCCGATGTTTGAAATCCAATTATAATGAATAGTGTATAATTTAGAGCCCCATATCTCAAAAACTAGAGATGACCACATCACCATATTTTTACGGTCATTTAAAAGTAAAAACATCATTTAAAAATACACTCAATCATATATTTCTTTATCAAATTGGTTGAAAATTACGTTTAATTCTGCTTTTCTTTTTAAATTTACGAACAAAAATTTTAAAAAAGGTACGCGGGTAAATTCATTATTCTTCAAAACATTTAATCAATTCATAAGATGACTAATGATATACTAAATAACTAGATAAATAAATCAATAAATTTTTATTCATAAAAGTAGCAACCGAAAAACAAAAATAAATAACCAACAATAGCGCACTTGATATACGACTTTATTTTACTTGTCAATTGATTAGAAGATCAAGCTTATATATTAAAAAAATAAGTCAGCTCATCACAAAAAATGTGTTAGTTTTTATTTCTAATTACCCTTGTTTCATTGTTCGAAGAAATAATATGGTACACAAGTAAATCTTTATTGCAAAAATATGAAATAAATAGTATGGTGAGATTTTTAGTTAAGTGAATCGTATATCTTGTTTTATATGGCATCGTTTTCAAAATTGTGTATTTATAAATCACGTTGCAAAATAAAAAGCGGAAAAATTAGCACGCAGTGAATGATAATATATACATAAGGTTAGTTCAAGCTCCATTTCACATTTTCCAAAGTAACCAGCAAAGATACTGACTTTGTTCTGGTTGTGAAGCCATTTCATTTTTTAAAAAAATGTTTACATCATAAAACCTCGCGTTTCGTAAAAAATGTGCTTAAAAACATGAATATGTGTGACTTTAAAACAAAATTGTAAATACTAACTTTACACACGCCTTTAATATATAATCAATTATAACACCCCTTACCCATGATTTAGAACCCCATCAATCGAAGTAAAACATTTCAGTTTATCATCATATCATTGCACCCTGTCTCTCGTTTTATATTTAGAAGTAGAAATATATGATTATATTTAAGATCGTCAATTCTAACGGTATTAAATTAAAATTAATAGCCTTTTGGACGAAGGGAGTAATACATTTCCACTTCTTATTCCCTTCCTCTACAAAATTAAGTCAAGATTAGTCAGTTAGTTTCCTGGGAGGAGCTTATACATAGATGATAATACATGGGAAAATTAAAGTTCCAAACCGGCGTATTTTCACTCAAATGTATTCTGACGTGTTCTGTGAAAAATGTCAATGTCATAACGTCGAAGTCAAAACTGTAGATAAGCATCGATTAGATGAAAATGATTCGAGGTATTCCGAAATCCGCGTAAAAGGTGTTCCAAAAAGGTATAACAAAAGGTGAAATAAATGGTGATGACACAGGAATGTTATGAAGGCCGTGTCTTTGTTCATATCAGGGGTGAAAAAACCATATATTTTATTCTATGTATTGATAAATGCCATAATTATCCTTTATTATGAGAAATTAATATAATATCAGTTATTGCAAATTATTGTCACGAATGGTCCGACATAAACATGACCGGAATGTAAAAAAGGGGGAAAATCTGCTATATAGTAGGTTTTCCGTGGGGGTAATCTGGCTATAAAAAGGGGGAAAACCCACTATATAGTCAGCTTTCCGTGGGGGAAAAACTGCTATATAGCCATTTTTCCGGGGAGGAAACTGCTATATAGCCATTTTTCCGGGGGGAAAGATGGCTAGGGGGAAAAGGCACTATATAACACCGGTCTAAAGCCTGATCGTGCTGAAGCGGTTTTAATCCTTTCGCATTTTGCTATAAAGAACTTTATAAATGACCAAAAAAAAATTATATACTGTCATTGAAAAATACGCTGTTTTGGCGCAACAACATAGTTTGATAATAATCATGGGCCCAATTCAAGCATTTTCACGAGACATATATTTAGTACATATAATGTCAAGATGACACCGGTGCCAATCGAAGGACACGTGAAAGCGTTAAAGGGCGAGTTAATTTTAATAATTAAATCCTGAAATTGAACTGTATAGACATCAAAATGCTCACAGCAAGCCGTGATGGGGGAAAATAGATTGTTCCAAATCTCCCCTGATATACAAAGACCTCGATGGCTTCATTATAATCTCTGCATTTCATGCAATTTATGCCTGTACACTTTGCGAGTTATCATACAAATGCTCAGGTGTTTGCACACTCATGTTGATGTTGTTTGTGCTGATGGTACCTGACTATGTGCTAATGACTTCCACCTCATCTCCTCTATCACTTTCTCACCGCGTAGTGCTATAAGTCATTGCAAGTGTATGTTGGTTATATTGTGTTTTTCTATTACCTTCCTACATTAATTTCATACCATGTTCTCACAGAGATCCATTACGTAATAACACTCTCATTCATTCAGTAATTTGCCTTATTATCAGCCTGTGATTAAAGTACATAGCAACTTTTTTTTATCAGCTCGAATCTAACAATAGACTCACTTGCTTGTATTACGTACACGATTTCTATTTAGAGTTCCAACACAAAACTATCTAACAATGTCTTTTTCAACTCTTTCACTTGGGTTTTACTGAATAATTTTCAAAGAATTTTATCGCAAATATTTCACGATGTGTGATTATGATTAATATTCTGTTATTAGCCCAATCTGCTTTTAGTATTTATCTCAAAGATTTATCGCTGAAAAATATTTAGAGAACATCTATTTTTTCACTATAGATATGTAAGAAGCTAATCATAAATATCCCCTTAACTGACACATATATCTTATATTTGTTTACGCGTAACGTTTACAGATATCCTTACCAAAAAGAGAGATCTAACCCTTTAACAACTAGAATAGAGATATACAAACACATGTATTGTAGTTTAAGAAGGAAAATATATATTTTCATCATAGTGCATGAACTAGTGATTTAGTTGTCATTGAAAACATTAAGGATTGGACATACATTAACTGCGTATGATCAGTAGGGTGAAGGAAGTGGGTCCAGATTTAACAGCATTCACAGTTTAATAAACCTTTATTTTTAGAGAAAGAATTCCATCAAGATTTATAGGAATCTTCCAGGATTTTGACTTCAACCAACTATTGAAAGAAAGCATTACCTCCAATAACCTTCTCCTAATCCCTTACTAGTATCCGCAATAATTTGTTGCAAACTTTAAAAAATCTTAGAAAAAATATTTTCAAATTAAGGAGGCTGGGTGGTCAACAAATTAACCATTAGATCTACTTTAGGCTTTTAAATATGAAACTATTATTTTGTAAAGAAAAAATCCACATATTTATATATTTAGCATTTGAACATTTTGTTATATCGTATTACAGATCTCTTCGTTTAAAGGAGATAAATATAGCCTAAAAATGGCCATGGCCATCCAGCCTTCTTAAAAATGAAAAAAAAAAAAACCGTAGAAATATTGCACATTTAGATTTTTAAAATCCCTGAAAAGACTATAAAACAAGTTTTGTACCATATTATATAAGTCTGGGTATTTTTAAAATAAAGATGGATATAACTATTGCCTTTTGTATGTATTTATCCCCTACGTCATTTTTTAAGGAACGAGTCTTGTCTGGTTTTCGACTTGTCAAAATATTTAAAGTACATTTGATTGAATGTTAATTCAAGATGAAAGGAAATTAAAAGATCATATTTTCTTCCTTTCTTACTATTATGCAAGTTTCCATAGAAACAGTTATCAAAGTTTAGAAGCTAATAAGGACTATATTTTTAGCAGAACACTGGCGTTTGGAAAATATCACATGTTCCTGTTATTCAGAATTACTGTAGATTCATGAGCTTATTTAGCATTTTAAAAACAATAACATTGATGCTGGATTTTTCAACTGATGTGAACTAATAAACAAGATACTTTGGGCTTCAGAATATGTTTTCAAAATATGATTTTTCCAATCAGATTACTTTTTTATTAGCTTTTTAAGCGCCCATTCTATAAAAAGATTTGTGAAAAAAAATTCTCTTAAACCGGATTTTCTCTCTTACTAAATGATCAATATATTAGCTTTTCTGTCAATTTATATCTTTATATAATGTCTTCATAATATGTATCGAAATATCTTCAAAATTTAAGAAAATTAGGGGAAATGCGGGCTAAGCAATATAAATTTAAGTTTAAATATTTATTTCAATTGAGTAGCACAAACTGATAGACATTGTAATATTTTATCATTTCACAGATGTCTACTTAATTACAGATAACTACATCCATTTTTATCATCCTTTAAGTTGAGGAAAAAGATAATGACCTTGACCGGGTCTTGATGCGAAAACAAGATTGTCAAATTTGATTATTTGGTAATTCAATATGGACAGGTCTGTTTGACTGTGTGAAAATTTCACGAATTTCTCAATATAAGAATTAAGTCTGATAACAAAATATCGTTACATTCTTTTAATCGGTGAACGTTTAGCATTCATTTTCTGCACTCATGGAGGAGAAATATCTAGAGAATTTTTTTTCAAAAGATATATAACCGGTATACATGTATTTCTTGCCATAAAACATGTGATTTTATCGTTTAACGTGAAATAGATACATGTTCCTGTTCTAACATCACTTACGATAATGAGATCTTTATATACCAGTGAAGGGATCTTTCTTTGGATTAAAAGACATCTTTTTCCCATGGAAAAATAAAATTTCGAAGATGTCAAAAATGGAAGTACATGTACCTGTTATTTCCTGAAACACGCATCGTTAGATCGTGCATATTATTTATTCTTATAAACATGTATTCTCTATAGAGAATATATAAGAATGAATAATAAATATAGGACCTCTCATGATTTGCGATGGTATATGATTTTTATCCAACGAGTTGTGTGTTTTCTATCCCCGAGCCTTGGCGAGGCGATAGAAGACACACAACGAGTTGGATTAAAATCATATACCATCGCAAATCATGAGAGATTCTTTTTATCACGTTTTACCACGTACTTTGTTAAACCTCAATCTTTTCTATAAAAATTATATTTGTGAACCGAAAACACATATACTACCAGACGTCAACAACTTTACGCACGGAAAAGGTTCCTTATAGATTAACAAACATACATTTCATTTTCGAGCATATTTTTATCAATTCATGGAAGAAAAAACTAAAACAGCATTAAATGCTTCACATTTACAACTCTACACTTTTCAACTGAATTGTTTTGTTACTTTTTCATTCTACGTCAGTCATCCTCATGAAGCTACTTAATGTTTAACTACGATGTCATGTGGCGTAAGAACACACAGTGGAATATCAAAAATTTATTACATGAGTGATATCCACCGCATATTGAGATAAACATGTGATAAAGTAGATCTATATCATTGTATACATTAAATCTACGTCATGCAAAGGGCGCCGTGTGTAATTATGTATGCCAGTAGTTTCATTTAGTTCCGCTAGATAAGGGAGACAATCCGCACTTTTGTTGAAATTGGACCGCGATGCCCTTCAATAACGATATTTTAGCGATATGCTGCTACGACACATCCTTAATCAGGAGCATTGAGGGTCTGGTTTTAAGCAGATTGCTTTCAAAGGACAGTTACCTGACAACTGTAATCCGTATTTACAGTACTTTGATTAATTCCCTTTATTTAGAACGCCAACGCGAGATTTTTTACGCTAGATGGACGTCTCTTGAGTCGCCCCCCGCCCTCCGTTCAAGAAACGAGAGTCAATTATGATCTGTCATCTTGTTAGAAATGGGCTCCAGTCAGAAGAGTGGGGAATTCCTGATGGTGACATGGGAATTCTAGAAGTATCATTATGTTTCTTACAAAATGTCAGCACACGCAGGAGCGCTGTTTTAAATGAGGTCCACGCTGGAAGCGGTCAGTTTTGATTTTCTTTAACGTCTGTCAGAGTTATTATCAGGGCCGATTGTTGGGGGGGGGGGGGGGTGTCTTCTGTTATTTAGCTTGATGTAGAACTTGTTGTTGCAATTGAATTAATGGAATGGAATGTATGTGATTAAACTAATTTATTTATTGAGGTGGACGTCTTGCCGTGAAATATACGACGCCACGCAGGCCAAATGACTTGTATGTTCACTTTTGGTCACTTTAAATCATTCTTGACGACTAATCACATATTTATTATACATATCGTATCATGAACTTTAACATGTTCCGACTAAAATAAAATTACAACAAATCAAATATATTTACGATATGTAACAAGGGGAATTAATACACAGAGGATGAAAGGGTCAGGCTACAAATAAAAATTAGGGGTCCAGGTTATGGGTAGTACAAATGCAAATAAAATTTGAATTCTGTAATTATTGACTATCGCGAATTCATTCCTAAAACAATAGCGCACTAGTGTTATATACATTGTACAAATGTACATGCAATTATACCATATGATAGCTCTGAATCCGTACAGACATATAATGCACAGTAATTTAGCGTTTTGAATACGGTGTCCTAAATAACTTCACTGCAATTTGGGATAGAAATCAAATTGCAGTGCATCGAGTGTGTATAATATTATATGATTTTAACATGGCAGCTACGGAACATGTTTATGGCTTACTGTGTCTGTGTCGACCATTGTGATAATTTTATTGCTATTATATATATATATAAAGCACTAAAAATGGCTAACGACACGAACAATTGGTATTGTCAAATTTTCGGGACAACCAGTCCCTTCTTCAGGACAAAAGAAATAAATTACATGGGTAAAAACAAAGTATATAGTTTCCTTAGTAGTGTTAGTTGTAGTGCTAGATTTTATTTTCTTTGTTTTTATCCATGTAATTTATTTCTTTTGTCCTGGAGAAGGGACTGGTTGTCCCGAAAATTTGACAGTACCAATTGTTCGTGTCGTTAGCCATTTGTAGTGCTTTATATATTCAGTTTACTGGCTTATATATATATATATATATATATATATATATATATATATATATATATATATATATATATATAGCAATACTTTTATTTGAGATATTTTTGAAATTTTTGTTATAGAAGTTAACACTTTGATGAACGATTGAATTGACATACCTTGTATGTACCTGAAGTTAGTATCTGGTTAATTTTTTTTAAATCATTTTGTTTTCTTTTAAATTGTTCTTCGCTTTCAGAAGTCAAGAGTCCTGGACTGAATACAGGCAGCGTTTACGCTAAGATAAACATCAAGTGTTTGTTTTGTTTTTATTTCACATTAACATGATTTCTTTTAAAATCATGATGGATTCTGAAATTTGTTTAGATGGAGAAATTGCTCTCTTGTGGAAGCAGTGTTACATAATGTTATTTATATAAACCCTATCCTAATACCATTGGGGCTGAAGTGTACTCCCAGTTTCATTAACCCTTCTGGCAACATGCAAACATCCATCAAATGTAGCATGAACACGAAAATTTGAAAACTGCTAAAAATGATGGAAAAACTCAAAAACTCTGCTAAAACTCAGTTAATCAATATAGCCTTTAATGCTTCTCTGGAGACGCAATTCCTCAAAGCTTCTGATGTATGATTAACTTTTTAAAAAGATATAATACGAACTTAAGTTCTAGATGCACCCACCAGTGCATGTACATTAAAGACAATACCATTCTTAGGAATCTCCATCCACACGTTTTATTGACGCTAAACCTCTTCTTGCTTGGGTTTACCGAGAACATCCGACACTTGATCTGACGTTTGGTGACTGTGGAACAATGCTCACAGCCTCTTATCTATAATATGTGTGACAGCCATTCACACCAAGTGTTCCAACATCCGGGCTTGCTACTCTAAGACAACTGTTGCAATCTTCAGACACCTTTTCTGAGAATCTCTGCTTTCATAACGATGAGTTTATAACTGATTTGCTTGCATTTCATTTCACACGCAGTTCGTTTTTGTTCAGTTCTAAAAAGTAATCTTACATAATGTTTAACTAGATGTCAAGTTTCAAACTACAAGAAATGAGATTTACAAGAGTGTTAATTTTGGATATCTTTGGATCGTTTGTTTAGTCATGCTTTTAACTTAGAATGAATGAAGCAAAGAATTGGGTTACCCCATCCCCTGGTTATTTTCAGTACAGAGACACCAACCTAAAATGACTCAAAAACTTAGATCATGTCGAAAATAAAACTTCCAGCCACGATACGATACGATTAATATGATACGATACGATATGATACGATAGGATACGATATGATATTATAATATTACGTACTAGTAGTATCAATAAAAGAGTAAGTTGTTTGATAAATAAACAGTATCGGTATGTTTTGCATGGTCCTGGTTTGTGATGGGTGATGTCATGATTTTTGATAAATTATGTCTGTGTTCATTCGCTATAAATAGGCTTTATATGATATTGGACACGTATAGCCCTTCTAATTCATTTAACCTTCCAGTAAATATAAACAATGTCAGAAGATTTGATGGAGGATTTTTTGGATCATTTCAGTGTAATGACTCTGTACTCCAGAGTCTTTTTTGGCGTTTGGCAGTCGCATCGTTTTGCAAAAAAGCATGGATTTTTCTATATTATCGTCGTCTGGAATTTCAGATTACTCAATAAGAGCCCAAGTTCTTATTTTGGATTTGAAATATCAGATTGGATTAAAGTAAACAATGGCATAGCGAAACATTGTAATAAACAAAAGTATGCTTTGGTTTTTGGATTATTTAATAATTCTGTTTCAGAAAGAGTGGATGCGGTGCACATTCTAATCACTAATTTAAATAACTTCCTTTTCCTGGGATTATACGGTCAATCTGTTCCAAAAAAAAAAACCCCAATGGGATAGCGGGGGAGTAGGGGTGGGGTATACCATCAGTTACTCTGATACATCTAAAATTAAAAAAAAATCTGAAAGGTCACAAACTAGGTTATAGTATTCAAAAGGTAATCAATTATTGTACTTTGTTTAGTCTGAACTATAACTTCTTAACTGCATTACAGAGGCGTTAACAGCCTTTTCATGCTTCGTGTGTGATCAATGGTCCACTTGTACTATACAAGTAATTATGGACCCTCCGACGCATTAAAAAAATTACATGATAATTGTCCTAAATCCCTATGTTCCTGGTGTCGGTGGCTTAGCCAATAAGAACGATTTCTGATTGATTTTTGTTTGTTTTCATTCAAATTATAGCATTCCACATTACACAATACGATGGCGTCCACCTTATACATTACGATGGCGTCACAAATGTATCGGACTTTTTCTGCATGGTGCCAACAATTCTACTTTTCAGTTCTTTGAGGTGCTGAAAGGTCAAAGCGTAAGCTGACAATATGTGGTTCTAAAACCACCAATCAAGTCCAGAACTAAATTATTGTTTCTTCTGCAGAAATTCAAGGTGTGGAAAACAAAGGTTATTTCACGTTTTCAGCGTGTAAAATACATGTATATGAAAAAAAAAGTAAAAAAAAAAAAACCCACCTATTTCACACTAGTTCAGTCTCTATAAGTATATTTTACTGGTTTAAAATAAAATTATTCGGTTGCTGGGTGACTATTTTGATATAGAATCTTCAACTCGTCGTAGGTGGAAATGTGACTCTATGTCGGTTTTGGTATTTCACTGCTTCTCTTTAAGTATTTCCAAATGTCGGTTGAATGATGACCTCATTTATAATTGAAACATTTTACACTCAATTAAGACTCTTAGCTGCCATTACACCAGTGTTTATTGTCGATATGGTATACTTGCTCAGTGATCCCCAATATCGGCTATAAACATCTTACTTAAAAGTGACGAAGTCTGCTCCCCTGGCTTGTTGACTCTTGGTTCCTTAGTTATTTGAATCTTCAGAATTTTAAATCTTAATACATAATTGATATTGTTAAATGTCTCGACTTTACTGGGAGAATGATACATAATTTTGACTTGACCCATCTTTTTGAAATAGAATGCTCAAATCAGGCACATAGCATTGTTTTTGAAAGTGTGTGTGCGTGGGGGGGGGGGGGGGGGGGGGGGGGGGAAGGGGGGGGACACATTAATCAAAAATATATTGACACACATGATATAAAAAAAAATTTAAAAAATGACAACTCCCCCAAATCATGAAAATCCTAATCCGGGGGGGGGGGGGGGGGGGGGGGGGGGGGGGCTTAGTACCTATAACTTCAATTTCGGTGTTAATTTCCTAACTTTCATTTCATTTTTTTAACATCGAAGAGCAAAACTCCATGAAAGCTTAAACAAATTTTATGTATCAGTGGTTTGTCTTTAACAAAGTGTTGTAAAACTTATAATTTTGTTTAGAAGAAACACGTGGCAAACATAGAGAATCACGGACAAACTATAATCCTCCCACTGATTTCACTGGTTACCTTATGTACATGTATGTAGATGATGACTTGGAAAAAAAATTACGATCTGTTAATTGGTGGTATAAAATATCTGTATAAAAAAAGACTTTTTAATTAAGGTAATACAAAACAGATTAGCCAAAATTTCCCTACGATTCAATTTTTCTGAAAATTTAATATTTTTTTCTTTGGAATGAAAGCTGTAAATATTTAAAATTTGAAATAAATCTGACCTCACAATTTTTGCCCACATCACCTCAAACCACTACCATTTCAACCTCCTTTTGAAATTTTGACCGTGGGTTTTAGGTTAATTACGATTTTAATATACATGTATTTGACAGATGTGAAAAATGATAAAACTTCTAGATGACGTCATCATATTTGACTTTGACCTTTAGATAAGACCTTGAAATTTCATGTGCCTATAGCCTAAACACTTCTGATGATTATATCCAAATTTCAGGTCTTTACTATAAAATAAACAAAAGTTACACATTATTAAATGATATAAGGCAAAATCAGTTGCAAAGATCAAATGAAAACCATTCAAATGTATGTGCTAAAATCATCAAAATACGCTGTACCTCGATTTTTTCATGCCTTGAGTACTAGTAATTGAGTGGTATAATTTATATTTTTTGCTTAAGATAATGGATTGAAATTAATTTTTACAAAATATTACGCCATTATTTTGTGCATTTGAGAAAATATTTCAAATAGTCAATTTCACGGGTGTTTTGTATCAAATTGAAATTAAAGGCAATCTGCAGTGACGGAATTAAACAGGAAGGGTGCATTCATTGAAACTGATATGCAGGTAGACCGACGGGGGTGCAAGCTCAATCCAAGAAAGGTGATGAGAAATTCTGTTGAGCTAAACTTGAATCCTGGCACTGAAAAATCGGTCAGAATTCAACCATAATTCACACCTGTGCAGGTGTGGATTGAGTTTTTGTTGATTCGAGAAGGGGAACCCTTACCCCCCCCCCTTTTTTTTTTGTTTAAACATTTTTCCGAGAAACACCCCCCCCCCCCCCCCCCCCCCCCCCCCCCCCCCCCCCACCGAAAATTTCAATCCCCTAATCGCCCGTGAGTGGAGGGAGAGTTTCATAGAGGATTTCTTTACATTTGTCTGAGGTATTCTTTAAAAAAAAACAACTCAGTTTCTTCAAAAATGGTACAGTGATATTAACAACTCTAGTAAAGGAATCAGTTACAGAATTTTTAAAACAACGTTTGTTTGTGAAAAATATTTAAACACACTATCTAGAAAATTTAGAAATATTCTTGTAAAATTTAGAACAAGTAATCACCGTCTTGCGATAGAGGTTGGTCGCTGGAATAATTTACAACGCCACGAAAGAATCTGCAATCTGTGTAATAATAACCAAATTGGGGACGAATTTCATTATCTGTTAGAATGTAATGCATTAGCTTCAATTAGAAAAGAGATTTTTTAGCAAGAAAATACTATGTCCAACCAAATATTATCAAGTTCAGTAATTTATTGACAAATATCAATTCTTTATTTTTACAAAAACTATGTATTTTCATTACAAAAATTTATGAGATCTGTTCTCCATATACAAAATGAGCAAGCTCTGCTCATTCAGACTTTGTATATATGTATATATGTTATATATTTATAATGTACCTCTTGTACCATTTACATGGTTTTGAGAGAATAAATGAATTGAATTGAATTGAATAGGTATTATGAACTAATGAGGATAGGTTTCCAGGGGGACAATTTCTTTCTTTTTCTCGATTTCCATTTCCCATATTATGCTGGGGAGGGGGTCCGAACCACCACCAGCACATATAGATCCGCGCATGCTGTGGACGGGGTGAGAGTGATTTAAGAAGATCAAAGAATGATAACTCTATTATACAAATAATATATGATGCAAAATAACTGATATACTTTACAAAATATGTGTTTCCTAAACGTTTATTGATTATATTTTACATTTTTGTCTAAAAGGTACAAAATAATTCACATTTCGAGCCTCACCCCTAAGTTTACCCTTATACTCATGCGGAAGTCTTTACCCAAAATTCCAGATGCATATGACGTCACGCCTGAGTGCTCCGTATGAGTGCGCCATATTGAATTTAAGAAAATAACGACTGAGAGAAATCCGTTGTCATCCATGTTGAATTTAATGAAATATGCAATGTAAGAAGTTGTAAATGGGCTTGACGCAGGGGTCTGACAGTAATATTCAACTCATTTACCGCATACTATGGCCGGTAAGAATTTTGTATCTCGATGCTACCCACGAACGATGTTTATGAATTAAAATTATTTCATAGATGTTCATTCCTGATTGAATTATTAGTGATAAACTATATTTCAATGCTCTTTCTTCACTGCTGCATCGTATATTTGAAGGAAATGTTGGAGACATCCAGTGGTGCTTTTCGCAAGTAAAGGGCGCCATAGAAACTGAGGATGTCACTGAAGGTAACGAACATTGGGTATTTATTTCCGGATGGCAAATGAATCAGAAAGGATACGATATAAACATTTTGTTCTAGAGGCATTTTGCAAAGATTGTTTTAAGTTGTAAAAGATTGGTGTATGTCGGTGGCAACTTTTTCATAGTGTGTATACGTTATCTATTTGCACATCATATATTACTGATAGGGCATATCCTTAAAGCTTTGGATTTAAAAAAAATCGAAAAGGTTTTAAAGAATGGTTCGTGTTTAACCTGTTAAAAGTTGTACCAACAATTCAACAACAAGAATACCAGGATTCAGAAGTTGACATAATCTATTACTTAATGAATGCCCTACTACTTTGTGTATTATAGTAATAATGTCACTGTAACAAAATTTCGATGTACTTGACATTGTAGCTGACATAATTTCCTGTGTGGAGTTCAACAGCTCAGGTGACCTACTTGCAACAGGAGACAAAGGGGGACGTGTTGTCATCTTTCAGAGAGATAAAGCTGTACGTATGATATTATTATAATAAGCTTCTGATGCATATTTTATATAACAACTTAAATGACCCAGTGTTTAGGCCATGTGTCGAAAGTTGTTTATCCTTTTCTAAAACTTTGGATCAGTTGTGCTTTAACACCTTATTTTGGTGCTAAGGCTAGAGCTATTCAAATTGGGAAAATTAGTGACAATTTTCGGCGGGATTTAGCTGCAGATATGTAACTCTACCAAAAATTCTGATTGACGTGCCGTGGAGCTACCTACGACTTGCAATTTACAGCACACTATAACCTGTGCTTCTTTGAACTAATTTACCTAATCTCTTAACGCATTCTATGAAAACACAGAATGCCAAAATATAATTCCTATATTTCACTACTAATGTCATTCTTCCCTTGCCTCAGATAGTTTTTAATGTATTCATAGTTTCATACCAACTTTTGAAAGTGATGAGAAACTTGCATGCAAATCAAGTGTCTCCAATTTTCAAAAGGTAATCAAACTACATGAATTCACTTTATGGCACTGGTGAGAGTGTTTAAAAGAATTTCAGAGGCAATTGAAGTGAGAATTTCATAGGCAAATATAGTGACAACATCTGTTGGAAAAGGAGGAATGTTTTGGTATTTGATATTTACAAAGATTATGTCCGAGAATTAATTAGTCTAAAACAATTACAAGCAGTTGTGAACCAAAAATTAGAAGATTTTTGTATGAGAAAAAGTGTAGTCTTAAGGCGCATGAACAAGAATTTTTCTGTAACGCTAAGGAATGTGACAATTATTATTCATTGAAGTAATCATATTTTCATTTGTCAAATAGAGAAAATATTATCAGGAACAGTACATATTATCATTACATTACTAACTTATTACTTTGTGTTGACATTAATGCTGTTGAAACAACTCATTTTATAAATTTTATGCTATTTTTATAAGGTGAACAGAGTAATATAATTTTTCTACCTATTTGTAGGGAAAGATTGCCATACCATCAAGAGGAGAATATAATGTGTACAGCACATTTCAAAGTCATGAGCCAGAGTTTGACTACCTCAAGAGTTTGGAGATTGAAGAGAAGATCAACAAAATTAGATGGCTGAAGCGAACAAATCCTGCCAATTTCTTGCTTTCCACAAATGGTTTGTTCTATATTTTTTAGCTAAAGAATTTAGTTGAGAGATACCAGATTTGAAAAAGGAATAAGTTCTTAACACATTTTGTGAAAATATCTAATTTTAAAATTACAATATACTACTGAATTTAGGCCTAAGAAAAATGGTTTGTTTCTGCTTATTTTTCTTATGTTAAACAACTTTTTCGGATATCGATGACCCATCTAGTATGATAGGTGATCACCTGTTAGGAGCGAAGGGTTTTATGGAAGTGACCAACAAAATGCGGGAGAGTTGGCTGTATATCAAATATTTTCCAAAACTGACAAAAATGGAAATTGAGGATCTTTAATCATGAATCTTTTTAAAAATTACATGAGCTAGGGTCGTTGGGAAAGTGGAAACAAACCAATTTTTTCCTTTCGCCTTATCTCTTTACTTGCCTCAGTCTTTCTTGCAATATGCTTACAATTATATCATCAGAAGTTGAAGTCAGAAATACATTTACAGATTGAGAATCTTTTTTTACTTGCTTACAAAGTATTCTGCTCTAATTTACATGTTTGGAAAAAATATACATGAAGGATTATGTATTTACCAGTTAAATTAAACTGAAAAAATTTGTGGTATTTGAAACAGGTCAACAGGATTTAATTCCTGTATTTTTAGTCTCTACTTACAAAAAGATTTTGTTTACATGCTTGTTTGTTTTGTATATTGTTATTGCATGTTTAATATTTGGATGTAATTTATTATTAGATAAGACCATCAAGTTGTGGAAGGTCACAGAGAGAGACAAGAGACCTGAGGGTTACAATCTGAAGGATGAGTCGGGGTTAATGAGAGACCCCACCAACCTGACAAGCTTGAGGGTTCCCAGCTTTAAACCCATGGAGTTAATGGTGGAGGCAAGTCCTCGTCGTATATTTGCTAATGCCCACACTTACCACATCAACTCGATCTCCGTCAACAGTGACCAAGAAACATATCTGTCAGCTGATGACCTTCGCATTAACCTTTGGCATTTAGAGGTCACAGACCAAAGCTTCAGTATCCTTCAATTGCATAAAACTTTCCTCCTAATGTATTAATCTGTATTAATGAGCAGTGAATTGAAAAATTGCTGTGTTAAGAGAAGAATGTTATGTATTTTGAGTCATAATAATTTTTCTTTCGATACTTTGTTTGCATGAATTTTTCTTAATTGGGTGAGAT
>CM065920.1:32834981-32862481 GCA_033439105.1 Magallana nippona | reverse complement strand
AATAAATGTTTAATACACGGGAGTTTTCCCAAATCCTTTTCAAAGTGGAGATAATCACGAAACAGTTAAAATAGGGTGTGTACCTTAAAAAATCTCAAGAACCATTGCATCAGAATGGCCAATATTTACAACAACGCTTCAATGTATAGTGTAGATTCCTAATTGTTAAAACAATGACCCCATGGGCAATACTGAAGTTCCAAGAGGGGTTCAAAGTTCAACATAAAGATTATTTGGAAAATGTTTAAAAATCTCAAGAACTGCAATGCTACAATTTGTAATACTACTATGTAAACGTCATCATGTAGTACAGATTCTATATTGTTCAAACTGTGACCCCTAGACCAATACTGGAGTCCCAGGAGGAGTTTAAATTTAACATAGTAATGAAATGGGAAAACTTTTTAAAAAAGCTTTTCTTCAAAAACTACAATGCTTCAATTTGTGATATAACTCTGCAAGCATCCTCAGTTAGTGTAGATTCTAAATTGTTCAAACCATGACCCAAGTTCAAAACTCAACATAGAAATGCATGTGTAGTTTGGAAAATGTTGATAAAGTTCTCTTCTTTAGAACTACAAAGATATACTCTGCAAGCATCTCCAGATTGTGTAGATTATTTAAGCATTGAATGCTTATTTTTGGATGTCGTCGGTCCTATAACACACCAAGCGGTGCAGACAAATTGAATACCGCGCGTTAGCGCGGTATGATAATTTGTCTGCACCGTTTGGTGTGTTACAGGACCGACGACATCCAAAAATAAGCATTCAATGCTTATATTTATTTTCATACTGATGTCTATTTTTATTAAATATATGTGTATTGTCGCTGTAAAGCCATTATATATGCTCTCAGTCAGGGATATGAAACATACATGGAACAGCCATATTAACATGCTATTTAGTTCGCTTCCGCGACTAAACATACAGTGCCAGAAACTTTGTAGAAAAATCTATTTGATTAGGAGTAGATATAATTTAATGATTATTTTTCAACAAGACATATCAAATTGGTTATGTAAGATTGAACGTTTCATTTAATCTTACAAAAATAAATATACTCAAAACACGTGAAGACGTTAATTTCTGTGCTCAAGGCGCATGAATTAACAAAGTGTATTCATTTCAGCATTCAATGCTTATTTTTGGATGTCGTCGGTCCTGTAACACACAAAGCGGTGCAGACAAATTGAATACCGCGCGATAGCGCGGTATGATAATTTGTCTGCACCGTTTGGTGTGTTACAGGACCGACTGATGTCTATTTCTATGAAATATATGTGTATTGTCGCTGTAAAGCCATTATATACGCTCTCAGTCAGGGATATGAAACATACATGGAACAGCCATATTAACATGTTATTTAGTTGGCTTCCGCGACTAAAAATATAGTGTCAGAAACTTTGTAGAGAAAAATCTTTTTTGTGAAGGAGTAGATATAATTTAATGATTATTTTTCAAAAGAACATATCAAATTGGTTATGTAAGATTGAACGTTTCATTTAATTTTACAAAAGTAAATATACTCAAAAGACGTGCAGACTTTTATATTTGTGCACATGGCGCATGAATTATCAAAGTGTATTCATAGAAAATTGAACGTCGCAGATTTCCAATGCAAAGATAAGGGGAAATATACACTGAATGTAAATAAAGAAAATTGAACGTCATAGATTTCTAATGTAAACATAAGGGGAAAAATACACTGAATGTAAATATAGGTTATATGGAATCAAGCTTGTACATGTACATTATTTATAGTCATTTTTAGGGTCTTTTGGTATGCTATGAAGGTTTATATGTATGAATATTTAAAAAAAAAATCAACAAAATGTGATAGCTTTTTGTGTTTAAAATTTTTTCAGAAAGCAAGGGTGTTCGTTAGAAGAAATATGAAACAATGCAAAATTGACTGATATTTGCTTGTGTGGTATTTAAACATACCAAACCTTTGTATTCAATATAGTAAAAATACGTGTAGTTATATTCTAAGGTCAAGATACGAATACTAGGTACGTTGTTCTTAAGATGATTAATGTCGCCTCAGAGTTTCCTTTTTATTTGGGGAGGGGAGGAGGGGCCTTGTCTTTTGTTTTGTTGTGTGTTGTGTAATTGTTTGTTTGTTAAGGGTTTTTTTTTGTGGCATTTTTTATAAAGTCTGTACATGTTTTAGATTATATTTACATGTTTTAATAGTGTCTTGCATATAATATAATATAATATAATATAATATAATATAATATAATATGACATGTTAAATTAAGGTGACATGTTGTTAAGATGAGGAATTTCGCCTCAGGGTTCCCTTTTATTTGGGGGTGGGGGTGGGCTAGGGGCTTGTATGATTGTTTGGGGTTTTTTGGTGCTATTTGTAATAAAGTCTGTTTTAGATTACCTTTACATGTTTAAAAGTACCTTGCATATAATATGATATATTCTACTACAGTTATTGCCGAGATCAAAGAGATGCCGCGGACATTATTCTCCATTCAATTTAGGTTACACGTAATCTATATAGGTAATGATTGTTTGATTTTTCTCTGATTTATTAAATCATAGTTGGAAACTGGGGGGGGGGGGGGGGGGGTCGATGGATTATTTTCTTTTCCAATTGGGGGGGGGGGGGGGGGGGGGTCATAAGCCTTACAATGTGCATTTGATAAATTTGAATTATCATTATCACGTTATGTGTATACCAGTTTCTAGATGTTCCTCTTGGAATTTCCAAGTCCTCTTCATTTCTTGAAATGACAGAGACCTTGTAGATTTATATCTAAGTTTTTCTTGTAGATGATGCAAACTTTCTGCTGTGTTTATTTTTCCTTTTTACATTTCTAGACATTTTAATCCGCTCATGGGCCCTATGAAAACTGTTGCTTTTCCTGTACAGTTAATGTTGCATCTAAAACTAGGAGTTATATTCCCTTCTCTGTGTCATGTTTAATTAAGCCATAAAATACTTAAATTTCTGTGATGTTTCATATGGGTATGATTGTAGCTAGCATTGCAGGAAAAATGCATAACGCATATCAACGGGTTATGCAATTTTATTCTGCAATGTTTGCTTCATTCATATTTCGCATGAAACACAAATTAAAGAATTATTTAGTCAATTATCCTTAAAAAGGGATTGAAAGTACATATGTAAGTAAATTAACAATATTAATATTGTAGATAAAATTACTATAGATTAGGAACAGCTAATTCTCCTTATATATAAAGGTTACCATGGTAACTAAAACTACTTAGATCTGAGGTCAGCCCGCATAAGTCCATGGTCTCAATGTGGCAATATTACAAAAATTTCATTAACGTGTTAATATGACAAGAAGATGGATCAAGACAAGTTAAGCAACAAACTTGCATTTATAAACAACTAGATTAATTGACAATGTCTTCATCAAGGGTCTACTGAGTACCCGGTAATGAAAGTAAATGGGATGAATTTTTTAAAAGTCTGTTGTTTTGCCGCGCACTGAAATGACGCTACGTCATTGGTTAAAAGGCGTCACGTGATCGCCATCTAAATCTCTTTAGACGGCAAATGACAAAATTTAGACGGCGACAGGGTGGATGCAACGTCATCTGCAGTGGATTCCTTTCTTATATACATGTATATACTAATATACAAAATATTTTGGTCCTCGACAAAACAAAACACACTTATTTGGTTTGTTACTGACTGTCTATGGAAATTTGCCGGGTTGGTAACGGCCATAGAAAGCGAGGAGTTACTAATAGGCCCTAAGTAATAATATACACCTACTGTGTAAAGACAAACGAGCAACGGCGCCTTGCGCACATACTGCCAGCCTGGACTTCGTTTTTACCTCGACTTACGACCAAATTACTTCTCTTTCGTTTTTCAAAACCTGATTAAAACTAAACTTTCAAATAAAATGACAATAAAATATAAGTACATGTACATGTATAAACTTGAAATAGTATTGAATAAAATTATCTATGTCTTTTTCGGAAGCTCTTTTGTTAACAATAATAGATATGGGTTACCCAATATCCAAGATATTCGACTTTTAAATTACTTCGAATTTTCACTGTGCTCAGCCGACCTCTAAGTTAAAATAACTGAACTTGTTAAGAATCTGGCGTATGTCCGTAGCAAATACTGCCACCAGTCTTGCGTCACCAGCAAACAGTACACAGTGCTTAAACAGAGTCTACACGAGTGCGATCAGAAATATGGTGTGGGTGTTGTATAACCATTCCGTCATTAAAAAAGAAAAGAAAAACACACTCATGCACAATAAATAATTAAAAGAGATTGTGTGATACCTAACGAACAATAATCATAACTATTGTAATAATTTAAGCAATATTCATTAGTGAAAAAATGGTCAATCAAAGAATGACCTATATGATCGTGAAAAAGACTGAGGAGACAGCTAGCGTAGGAATATGAATACTTCACATTTACATCTCTTGGGGAAAGATGATTTTTAAAAATAATTTTACGTTAATTTTCTTTTCTTTCACATATTACATATACATCGATATTCTAAACATTTGTTGTAATGTTGTATCTGCTGGTCATAAATGGAACTATATTTTTAAGCGCAATTGTGTAAAGAGTATCTGACTTTGGTAATATATCTTGAATAGATAGTAAGCACTGATCGAATATATTAAAAATGGTACTAGTAATACGAAACAGAAAATGTTCATGAAGGCACAAAAATTAAATTCACAACACCATCGCAATAAAGGCAGCACATCAACAAGAGGAAGAAACTAACGTATAGTAAGAGGGGGTTATCTTTCAGGTACGTAGCATCAGGGGTGGGGTGGGTTTGGGGGCAGGGGGGCTTGGCCTTGAGCCTAGGGCTATCATGTGAGCTTTTCTGATCGTGTTTGCCCTCTGTCTGTCATTTGCGTTTTTGACGTCGTATTTGTCGTCGTCGTCGTCTACTTTTCACATGATCAACTTGTTCTCTAGAACCACCGGGCCAATTTCAACCAAACTTAGCACAAAGCACCCTTGTATAAATGGAATTCATGTTTATACAAATGAAATGCTACATCAGTAATCAGATATGCAAGATTTTGCAAAAATTTAATGGCAACTTTAAAAGATTTACTTTTCTAAACCCAATGGGCATGAGAATATATGAATCTTATGGGGAAACTTTATTGCTAAGGGCCCTCAGGCGCTAGCATCTACATTTGATTTTTTTCTTTGCTAGTAATACGCAAACTTAGAAACATTAAAAGTAGGAATTCTGGGGAATATGCACTCGATCTCTAGCTATAATCGCTAATCCGTACTTTTGTTATTTTGTATTGTACGTTTGTTACAGTTTCATCATACCCCTTGTAATGCTATCTTAAACAAAAACGCACCACGTACTGCAATTGCGCCATTTTATGTTTTTCCTTCAAAGCTAAGATTTTTATCCGTTTGCCGGAAAGTGCGTAGAAATCGCCATTTTTTTCCTGTAACTTCAGACTGCAATTTTTCTTAGTGCGTTTCATTATTATACATCTTTTAGGCTCTCGACAAAATTTAAAACTTTATTTCCATGTATTTTCGCATCGTCTTATTTAAACAATAAAATGCTTCATTTAGTGAATCATGCGGGTAAGAATGTAGTGACATTGCAGAAAAAATACATAACCCACCTTAGCGGGATATTTTAGTTTTCAGGAATGATCGCTACTTTCATCTAAGAAAGCAATTTTTTGTTTATATTTATATCTTTCTTTTAACAAATTAATGAATTGATCATAAAGAGTAAGTACATTTAACTTTATTATTGTTATATGTAATGTACATCAGTGTGTTAGATAAAAGAAATAGCCAAGTCGTCTTATAAGGGAATTTCAGTCTGATCTTCATCATGATTATTATTTCGTGAAGTCCGTGATTTTTCATAGGTTGCTGATGGTTTTGACCGACCGATAAACTGGTTAGAACGGGATCGTGTAGATTTCTGCATGCCCTGTCAGTTTCTATTGAGCTATGAATCATAATCAGTTTTCTTAAGAAAGCACAATCGGGTAGATGTAATATAGACAACCTTACAAACAGCATATATCTAAAAACAACATATTATATCTGATGGAAAACAAACTTTTTATTTGACTTTCTTGCGATGAATAGTCAGGATTTGATAATGTCATGATTTGATTTAGTTTAAAACCAGGAAGACAAAACAAGTGTTTGTCAAGGATGTTTAAAAACTACACTATATAAACTTTTTTCTATGATTATTTACGTGTATCCAACTAAGCTAGCTTTTTTTTTTTTTTTTAAAGATAAGCGTTCTATTCTACTTTGTTCAGTTCGTAACCCCCCCCCCCCCCAAAGAAGGGATAGGACCACAACAGCGGATCAAAAGTTTTATAGAAATAATATGAAACTAATTTAAATTTGTTTTTTTTTTCCATTTGCCAGTTAATTATGAACATAACTACTAGAACAATAATTGTATTTATTTTTTTTGGTTTCTGTTATGCTTCATTTTGTTTTAAATATGTTATTTTCTATTATAGCATTCCATATGCAAACAAAAACATGAAAAGGGCCCTAATTGATACCATAGCAAAGAATTGAGGCTTGTTTCTATATATACTGGTATATATTATGTAAGAAAATATTTTAGAATCTTCTTCTCAAGACTGCAAAGCCTTGATTAGTCATATATGTGTGGGAAAATCTCCAAGAAGTGAAGATAAAGTTCGTTCAAATCATGACTCTGGGGGAATGGTTGGGTCACAACAGGCCATAAGTAATTTGATAGAACACGACTGTATTCAGTCCATTTACAGCCAATGAATAAAATGAGAAAAAGTTTATGCATGCTTTTAAATGTAAATGTATATGCAGTATATGCATAAGTAATTAATGGTTCTTTATCGCTCAAGTGAGGGAAGTGGCCTCTTGTTTAGTTAGCTATGCTTTATGGTTTTTGATGTATACACATAAAACGTTATCCAAAGTTTCCATTTCATCCTTCCAAACTAGCGTCACATGTCATCTAGCTCAACCAATTCAGGGCCCCTTGTATTTTGTATGTTTTTTTTTTATTTCGCCATTTGGCACAGAAACATTTTGAATGAAATGTTTTACTGTGATTCCTTTTTTCCCTTTTGGAAACACGCTGAGCTATGAAAAAGAAAGAATTACTTTCTTCGTTACTGTTTTAATGAATCAACGATGGCCCTTAATTGTCGTTGACCTTCATTTAACGCCTGGTGGGGGTTTTATTTCTTCGTTTTTTTATGGATAATTTTAAGGTCAAGATCAAGTAAACGATTCCAGAGTGTCTTTTCAATGCTAGAACCATCATGACATCATAATATTGATTTGTTAATTTTTAAACGAATTATGTAGAAAATGAAACAGTTTCTTGACATTCTAATAAATTAATTAAAGAGAAAATTAATCCCAATACCTATATTCAACTTGACATCATTTTAAAGGAGACGTCAAGAGTTTGTTTAATGCCGTTTTTTTTTTTAGAGACTGTAGGCATTCTAGATTTATTTCATTAGTCAAAAATGGACAAAATTCTGAGATTTGTAACCTTAATTTTCAATTACATGGTAATTGTTTTAATTAATAAAAAATAACAAAAAAATCGAGAATATTTGACAAAAATTTACTTTAGAAATATATAACGATGGGTACCGTTCTTTCATTATTTGTATTTTAAGGTTTTTTATTCACCATGTTTTTGATAACAAAAGATTGTGATCGGGATCGGAAAGTCGATCCCAGAATTCCGCGTGAGATTAATTTTGTTATTGGACTTCCTGTTCGAAAGTCGCCATAATATTGTTTTTCCACAGACGTAAGCGATTGTTTCATAGTATTTGATTTGAATTGGATGTGTATCTCTAATTTAACATTGACATTGTATCATTATCTTTCAGATGGCAAGCGAAGAAACGTCTCCACGAACTCTGTAAGTACTGTCAACAACCACCATATTGCTCACCGGCAATCATCAAAACATCGTGTGTACCATGTCTGAAATATTCCGTGTCATAATGTGTCTGATCTCTGTTAGAATGATTGTTGAATGTATGCAACGAAACACGAGGCGAAGATCAGGTAGTAACTGCTAGAGAAGTCACTACAAATGAACAGACCCTGAACCCCACGATAGAGAGTTTTGGAATTTCCTGAACTAAACTGAAACCAATAGTCCCAGATATATTGCAGTGTTTTTATTCATATGATTGTATCGTATTTTCTTTCAAATCGCTACGAAAAATGTTATGTTGTAACTTACAGATATCCTAGTGCTAAAGAACCTTTATGAGCTGTTTATGAACTATCATAATAAATTAATATCTGAAGCAGGAAGATAATATTCAGGCAGTCTCAAAATAGGTTCACAATGCAACATAAAAATAGCATTGAGTGTGCCATTGTAATTGATATGGTGGATAATAATCCAGTGACCTTGATATTCTGGCTGGAAAACATTGGATTTTTTTTATCACTTAAGAAACACAACATGTGAAATTTTGAGAGTAGTGGATTGTTTCAAAGTCATCAAACACTGGGGTTTTCAGGTAACTTATATGACAAATATACTGTAAGTTTATTATCATCATACTTATGTAACAGAGAGAAAAAATGGCATCAGCTGGAGGTTTGAACCTTGTTCCTCTGGCACACAAATCCAGCTTTCTATTGATCGAGCTATTGAGTAAACCCGCTAGCCATGTGGAATGACCTATAACTGACTGAACCACATTGTCCACCTCCTATAAAAATGTTATCCCTGACTCTTTAGGAGTGCCAACACCTATGGGCGAAGTTCTATAGAAAGTCGCTCTTAACCGCAAGAGAGTACCCATGCAGGTCCAAACATTGGCGTCAAATGTACCTTAGAAAAACATTCGATGACACTGAAAAATTTTGACCGACGTCTCTTCTGAATCTCAGACCAGTGCCACACAAAGTGATTTGGGAAAATTTTCCCCAACCTTGGCCAGTTGTTACGATGGATATAGTTTGAACTGAATCAACTGCCTGCTTTTCTTTAGGCATCCTTTACATCCCTATCAACATTAAATGTTATTTTCCTACCGTTAAAAGGTTTGAAACATTCTCAAAGTATTTTGATGCATATTTGATGATACTGTTAGGAAGAGGTTTAGATTTCAAAGTTTTAAGATAATTTTTAACCATGAATAAATAATTTTAACATATACATATTTTGGATATTATAAAATTATAATGAAAAAAAAAATTGCAGTTGCAATTTTAGGCATTAACATACACAATTTTATCTTTCAAAAAAACCCCAAAACCCAGCTATGAAAAGGAATTGCTGCTTTTATGCTGTTTGTTTGATCATTTGTTATTGAGTGCATGCAATGTACTTCTATAAACTAAGTTATGTTGTGTTCAAAGGATGCATAGTGTTGCAAACTGGTTAAAAACACAGGAAAGATTGTTCATTTTGAGGGCAACAAGGGAGTGCGGAAATAACCAAACTGGTGAATTAATTCTGCCTGTTAGAGGTTACATAATGGCTTGTCTTTGCTGAGTAGAATACTATAACTGCACACTTCATGATCTTCATTTTTGTTCAACAAGGAGGCATAAAGCCTGTGCAGATATTCTTGTGTGTACTAGTAAGTGTTACTGTTGTTGCTTCGTAATTGAATCCAAATTTTAATTGATATTCTTCATTTTTTTCTGAATTAATTATCAAAATTCCTATCATTCAACTTGTGTTGAACTTACCATGTTTGGGCGGTGGACAATGACAACAACTGATGGTGTACAACTAATGTACTGTATGCTGGGTTATTTTCATTCTTTGTAATTTTGGCGCAATCTCACATGGAAAAGATTTCAAATTTTAGGGAGTTGTATGGAATACAGCTTGATCATTCTAGTATACAGTAGTCTTCTTATTCTAATATGGTTGAAGCATTAGATACTGGATCTAGCATAGCACTGTTATGATTGTATGTTAGATAAATGGCTGCATGCTTTTGAAAATTTGACATTTATTAAAAAACCGGAAATTATTGATGACATAAAGTTTGGGATAAATCTCTATATTTACATTCACTGATGTTCTACTAGATTAAATGGAGGATCCAAAGGATTTCCTTACCTTTTTAAGAATGGTTTAAAAAAAACCTTTGTTTCTATAAATGCACATGACATTCTTTTTCATTGCAAAGTAAGAGTAAAAAGAAAGACAACCCTGTCTAGTTAGCAATAGCAGAGAACAATCCTTCTTCATTGTATATTTATTTTTGATAATTCTTAATTTCACATTCACTGTGTTGCACAATGTTATGTTGTTGAGTCATTCAATAAATTTAACATACCTGATAATAATTAGGGTAGGTGCTTTTATAAGAGATCATATATTTTGAAACTTGAATAAAATGCAGTATACTATTGTGATACAATTGTATTTATCATCATATTGAAATCAATCTGTTCTCATTAAAAAAATATGGACACTGCATATAAATATAGTAAAAAACTACAGTACTTGAACGCATGTACTTGTTAAGTGCAATGCCAATCAATGTCTATTTCTGAAATAATAAGTTCAGCATTACATGTACCAAAGCTCAGGAGTGTCTTGGGATAAAATTGATTTTCATGTGTTTTTATTTTCTCTGTGAAATTGAATTTGAATCGTTAGGCTTAGTAAACAGACATTGGGTTTTAGGCATTTCAATCAATATTTCATTTGGCAAATGATAGCATTTTCAAGAGATGAATTGAAATAGTGAAGTGAAATTTGCAGCTTATCATAATTCCTCATTTTAGTAGGGATGCTCAGCTGCACATTAAACTTTCAGTGTTTTGTAGATTTCTATTTATGAAACCTTCATTGTCTCTTGATTTATTGCAAATTTAATGTATAATATTTCAATGGCAATTTCATATTTTTATCCTTGTTTTTTGTTTTATAACTATTTATAGACACATCTACTATCTACAAATTACCGTTCCTTTAAAATTTACATTAACATTTTACTAAATTAGTAGCGACATCATTTATCCACTTGCCAAATGTGGCTACAATTTACAGTGACCTTAAATCAATAATCTGTATCAAAGGTCAAGGTCAAAAATTCTTCTGATGAGAATATTTTCTCTCTCCAGGTTGGTCTCAAACTTGTCCCATTGAACATACATGTTAACTCTACCGCTTTACGTGGAAGTCTACCGCTTTTTAACTCTGTTATATATTATATATTAATTGATATTTTAAATTAATAATCAGAAACCTTATCTACATATATATATACATGTATATATATATATAGTATATAAAAATTTGTGCTTTAAAATATACATGAAAAAGGCCATGCGTCATGCTACCTCTTGTGGGTTCTAAATCTACCTCCTTTTCACCACTGGAGGTTAACATGTATGCATTGAAAGAGTGGTCTGCAGTAACCTTAAACCAATTTTTGGGATCATGTTTATAGGTCAAATTTTTCCTGTGTGAAATCTTTGTCTGTAACATATTTTCTCTTTCTTTGATCTACCGTTAATTGGACTTAACTTTAGAATTTACAATTTAACTTTTGAGTGCCCTAACTAAGGTAGTGGGTGTGGAATGACATTGAACCAATTTTCTGATCGAATGTTCAGGTTAAAAAGTCTCTATATAAAATCCTTGTCTGGATCATATTTTTCCTATGGTGTTCCTATGTCAACAAATATAAAATCCCCCCAGAAAAAACTCATTTGAATCATCTGGGATTGTAATTAAACAAGCATACCAGTACCTCATACTACCATCAGTAGACATACTAACTATAGTCTGTCCCAAGTTATTGCTTCCATCATTTTTGATGATTTTTAATATAAATACACATACCTGAGAAAGAAATATAGTTGAAATCGATAAGAGGGAAAATATCCAAGATTTCTTCATTGACACATTTTCATTTTTCACTCATAAATATTCATGTGAACGAAAACAAATTTCTTACGGAGATTTATAATGGGAAATGTTTACATCTTTGCTCAATTCGGAATTACTCGGAATACCTCGCACAATTTTTTAACGTTATCATCCGGGCTATTTCATGGCAGATGCAATGCAAAATCCCCATAGACTTTCTATTTTGGGTTGTGTATTGAAACCTGAAGCAATAGAGGGGGCGTTTCAAAACAGATAATCTGGACATTTTTCATATTAGTGGATGAACGTAATTTGAGCACAAAGGTATTTATGATTATCGAAATATCAAGTGAAAATTGGTGGAAGCAAAAACTTGGGACAGAACATAGAAAATGATTCCATACATTTGTATACATGTACCACATGGAATGAAATCTCATCCTTTGATATATACATGTATGGTTAAATGATTATGATTTTGTTATGTATTATGTATCTTTAGTTTTGAACTTCTATTCTATTTTTAGGTATGTGGGTAACCTTGACCCAAGTGTGACAGAGACCTTGATTATGGCCTTGTTTGGACAGATTGGACCATGCAAGAGCTGTAAAATCATTCACGAGGTATTGTACCCCAAGATTTTAATGTATGAAAAATATATTTATGGTTTTTAATGTTAATTTAGGCCTTAATCTCTCCATGTGGGAGTGTTTTTTAAATGTACTTGACTTATATAGTGATGCCACATAACTTTTAAAGCTAGGGCATCAAATGTTGACTTGTGTTGAATAGATAGAGTATCTGATGTGCCCATCATTACATGGGACAGTCATTTTAGTGTCCCCATTTAAAGATATGCAACCTTTCTCTTGGGCCCAAGACCATAGAATTTGTATTGCCTTATCTTAAAATTTAAAACCAGTTTAACCTTTGGAATGGTATCAATAAAAATTTCAGCTATCTCTTTGTTATGCCTTGATATTAACGAAAGTTATGAGCTAGATTCCTGTTTCACTAGGGTTCTACGTACAGAGCAAGTGATTTACAGATCAAATTGTCAATATTGAAGTATTGCGTCCATAAAATATTCACATCTAGGTGTCAAAAATTATTGAGAGTACAAAAACTAACAGGAGTAAATAGGCTGTAAATTAAGATTTAATGTGGAAAATCGTTGCGGGGAAAAAAAACTTCACATTTGTCATCAATATTTTATAACAGGGCACATAGTTTCAATTTACCTCAAAATGAGATGAAAGTCCATTAACTCACCAACTTTTTCATTAAATATAGAGCTTATCACAGATATCTCAGATATATTAGGACTCATAAATCACTGGGAAGTGTTGCCAGCTCGTGTCAACAACAGGAGGCTGCCTTCCTGTAGTGTGAAGAAAATCAGAACATTTTGTAATATTTTGACAAAAAATTTGTAAAATGTTACCAATTTTGCAAAATATATTTGCAAATACATCAAAAAAGATTTTTTTCTTCAGGAAATTCACGATGATAAATATCAAGTTTTTATTTGAAATTTTAGTCAACAAGATTTGCCAGTTCACTCACTGTTGTCCAATATCTTGAACTGTTTGAATGCCTAATATTGTGCATTTATATCATAGGATCAATGGTATTCATGTGTATATTATGATGTTGAATCACAAATTCACAATATTTTTAGAATGTAAATCATTGTTATACAACAAGGCTTGATGGAGGAATTTAAAACTTTAAACAATAATTTACCTTTGCTGAAGTACAGCTACCTGCATGCAAACTTTTCTTGGAGTATATATATATATATATATTCTACTACATGAACAGATTGTACAAGCTAGGCTATTTTAGGTGTTCCATTTTCTCTTTATTTAAGAAACAAATTATCCTAAAAAGATGGCAACATGTATTTTCATGAAGATAAACATTTTTTAGCATTGAAATTTTTTAAAATGCTTACAATGCTACATTGCATGGAAAAAAAGCTGTAGTTTTGAGCCATTTGTACTTGTTTTTAAAGTTGCAAATTAGACCACTGAAATTGGAACTAAACTCGAGGCTCAATAAGGTAGATTATGGGTATTTTAGGACAGTTAAAATTTTCAGAACAATGAAACCTCTAATAACTGCCTGGCGGAATACTCTCGATTTTTTACTGTTGGTGACGGTAATTGAACGTAATTAGTCGTCATGAGTCACATTGTACAAGTTGGTTGTTATTCGGTGGAGTGTTAGGACAGCAGGGTGTAGTGTTAGGTATACATGTATTGACTGTATGGCTGGGATCAATATAGAAGACGTACTGGGCCTCACCCAGGGGTTCACCCCCCAGTACACCATGTACCCCATCACAGATATAGGTCAGCTGGCCGCTGGGTGTGATCTAATACAGGTGACTCCCCCATTTCACTGGAATTCATAATGACGTGATGGTGTACTTGTTGTATTCCTTGCCATATTAGTTTTCTTAAAAGCTTGCAAATTTGATTTTTTTTGTAGAAGTTTATGTGTGGTCTGTCAACAATGGTTATGTAACTTATTTGTTTCTTTGTAACTTTATATTTTTCCTCTTTTCAGACAACACCTGGCATGAGGGACCCTAATGAAGTAAGTCACCGTTTTTTCTTTCAAATCTTTGACTTGTATTATTTTATGTGTGTATGTGAAGACTTGTTTTAACAAACTTCTGAAAACCTTAGACATAGAGGTACATGAAGTTCCAACCCCCCCTCCCCCCCCAAAAAAAAAAAATCAAATTAAGAATGATGCCATTGTTTATATACAGAAATTCTTGATGAACATGGACAATTTATGAAAGTTATTAAAGATGGTTTTTAGATCACAAATATAAGAGTAAATAATTTTCAGTATTATACATGAATATGATACAAATAAAAAGAAGTTAGTCACGGTTTATTGATGGTCTCTTCTATTGATCGACTTGCTATGATGATATCGCCTTAAGGTGTTTGCATAACTCACCCTATATACTGATTTACTCAGTATGAAATCAGAATAGACATAGGTGACAAAACACATTTATACTTGATTTAAGGTGGTATGGGACACCTCCATATTGTGACGTACTTCCTATCGAAATGAACAATAAAATCAAGTATAATTTGTAACTAAATATTTTTTTCTTTCACGTAATAGTTACCTATCATCGTAGTTCAATGGGTTAGAGCATTAATTACGAATCTGTAAGTCATGAGTTCGGATCCCGTCGGGGCTTTAATAATTTTTACTTTTCAAACAAATTTTAAAACACATTTTTTGGTAGAATATTGTAAAATTTGAAAATTCTAAAACGGTGAAAGTATTTTGATTTTAATGTACTTTTATCCACATTCAAATCGACAGGTGTCCCATACCACCTTAAACAAAAGGGATAACTGAAATGATATATGTCAAGAAGAAACAAGATGTTAATCCTTTTGAAAAATCCATTGTTTGATGACACCCAAAAGTAAAAGCATATTTAGATGGATAAGTCTTACATGGAAATTTTATTATGCTAAAAAACACAGTCCTAAATGTACTCTGTGTTTGCATGGACATCTGTTGCTTTATCAATGTTTACATGAATTGGTATAGGCATCATTTTCATGGCTTATGTACATTAATTGCCACTGTTTGAATTTAGCTGAATGATTTCCTTCTTATTTTCCAGGAAGCAAGATATGGGCCAGGGTATGAGGTATTGTGAATTTACTTACGTCTTATTTGATACTAAACTTATGCTGAACTAAGTTGCTATAATTTTTTACCTGCAACTGGAAAAAAGGAAAAGCAAAACATCATTTATAAAACAAAGGGAAAAATTACAAAATCAATTCATCAAATGTCAAAATGCAACAATTTGTAATGTGCATTGTTAAAAGTGATAAATTTAAAAGCCAAATAGTGAGTGAAAAAATGATGATAAAGCGATGTGGACTTTATTGGACAAAAATTCAAACCAACTGTGGATTAATCTATTTTAAACATAGTTTCAAAGGATGTCATAAATGAAAAATCTGTTAAATGATATCCTATCTGTATTATTTGTATAGATGTAAATTGGTTGTTACAATTAAGTGGTCAAGTTACATGATATATGTTTCCAGAATATGTGGGCTCCTAAACCCATCATATTTAATATATACAATTATGAAAAGTCCACTCTTCTGTACGTGACTTGATGGGTAAAACAGGAACAAAAGGAGCCCATCAAGTGTTCCCAGTTGTGTACATTGTACAATACAATACAGCAGGGAGGAGTTGAATTAGTTGCTTGAGTGGTAGTTTGCTTTCAAACATATCCTTTATAGGACAAATGCTTCTCCCTTTTGGGGGGAAGAAACACTAGGGAAGTATACACACAAGTAATTTGTGAGCACCAGTACTTGGTTGTGCCTTAGTTTTTCATGAAATCCACACCAAAATGTACTGCTCTATATCAGGTGCCTAGCCATCTGAAGTGACCATTGACTTGTTGACCATTTGTGTATCTAGATAGTTTCTGTCGGGTGCTCCCTTAAGGAGCGCACTGTGTTCAGACAAGAGAACTGAGGAGACTTGATTTGGCTTTTACAGCCGGGTGGTGCAGCGGGACCAGGGAACGAGGAATCCCAGTGATTTCCAAAGTTCCAGCTTTGTCTGTTCATGTGAGATGTATTTATTTTACTCTTGTATCATAATCATATTAACTGTGTGTATTGTTCAGTAACCCAACTGAGGCAGAGGCTTGAGGCAGGTTAGACCTTTTTATCACATTTCTGTACCTCTTGACCCAATTTCTTTCAGAAGTTGGTTATGCTGGACCTAAGACTGAAAGTGAACAGCTCACATTGCTATGTCACACGACTTCCAACTGTTTTATTATCTGGATTTCCCATCAAATTTCTGATTAATTGTAGCTAAAACATGCCCTTATATAGAATAAAACAATCCTTAAGTCAGATCTATGTTCTGCCCTTTGGGTGCTGTAAAAGGGAGGTAAGCCAATTTTATTTTTACTGAGATAAAAACAAAAAAAAAACAAAACCTCAACTGGGGAAAAAGCAGGAAAAGAAAAAGTTCACGGAAGGTACCATTTTTCTTCTTCTCTGTGTTATAGAATTATTAACCTTCTGTAGTATTATCTAAGTTTTACAACGTGTATAAGTGTTAATCCTTCATTTGATTCTTAAGGAGAATGACCTTTGACCTCTCTTTTATATTCCTCCCTCAATGAAGAGTTCCAGTATGGAGTCGGTGGAAGTAAGTGACTTTTTACCACATAGCTTGTCTCACAGATGTGTTAAACAATTCACAGTTGAGGTTGGAAGAAGCTATACAAAATTGTAAAGGGGGCTAGGGGGTAGAATTTAGAAGAAAAAAAATTAAGAAAATAGAACAATAAACAAACCAATGAATAATCTCTCAAAAAAGACCAGAAAGATAGGTGAACTAAACCTGGAGGGAGGGATTTGATAAATCAGAGCCCCCCAAAGCTCTTGCCCATTTAGCAGTAGACATTGCTTGTGTTGCTGTTTTTAAGATTCTAACTTGATCTGTTCATCTTTAAGGGGCCAGTGGATCCATACTGCTTTGTGGAATTCTATGACCATGGTTCAGCTGCCGCTGCCCTTGCTGCCATGAATAAGAGAATGTGCCTAGGAAGAGTAAGTTGATTGTTAGTTTGTCTGTTTTATGTGCAATAGCTCGTGATTTCTTATGAAAAAGCTTTGGAAGAGATGACTTATGCTGTGAAAGGTAAGTAAAGTAAAGCTGGTAAGTTACATCAATGCCATTTTACTCTAAGTACTTACCTTACATTAGATGATATTAAAAAAAAAAAAGTGTTCTAGACAGTTTGTACTTTGTAAGGGCCTCTTCAATGCTTTGGAAAAAAATAGATAGTTAGATACGGGAAATACTGTTATAACTCATTAATAATCAACCAATGTCGATAAGCTTGTAATGAAAAGAACCATAATGCAAAGTTGCAGACATTTTATCAGTGGGCAATTATAAACTTTAGCCAGTATATCTACTACATGTTCTTGAGAGATAAGTGGGAATACATGGAAAGTCTGGTCAGAACTAATACTATTGGAAAACAATCATACAAAAAAAATCATAAATATTAAAAATCTTATAATACTTTCTATGGAAGAATGTTTAATTGTACTTTTAAATTCTATAGCATTATAAAACATACTGCTAAAGTGATTATTTACGTCAGTGGTTAAGTTTCTTCATTCAAACAATACAAGTGGGTATTAAATACGCGGATGCTTGATTTACCACACTAAAGTTTTGATTTTTTTTACCATACGTGCGGGGGTATTTTTAACGGGTTAAATGGTACCATGTAACTAGTGTAAATTTCCCCCACGCGTAAATAACCACTTTTACAGTATATGGTGAAGTAGGAAGTAGTAAACTTCCAAACTGTAGATTTGGATGACACAATAAGAAATATTAGTCCTATAAAATGTTTTATCTGTTCTCATTTTACATGCAGTAAATGTCATGATAGAAAAATCGGCAATATATGTAAGGAATAATATCTCGAAAATATGCTTATATCATTTACGGACATTTGCTGCACCAAGTCAGACACTGATGGGATGCGACTGCATTCACTGAAGTGCACAGTAAATCGTCATTTGCGATGAAAAATTAATGAAGGAAGGGACATGATTGAGGGTTGTGAGTGGAGATGAAAGTTGCTTTGCAAAATAGTTTTGGCTTCAATAAATTAAACAGCTATTTTCAGATCCCTCCAGGACTCACTTCAGACATCAATTTCATTGTAAGATAATTTGTTACAAAAGGCTGTTGATGAACAAAATAACTATATATATACTGTCCATATTGATTTGATTCTCATGTTTGATTGTCACAGCTGCATATTTGTCCCCTTTTATTTCCTTCTATATTTCTATTTATTTTCATAATTGGGTTATTTAGGATTGCTGTACTTTAAGGAGCAATGAATGAATCATTCCGATTTCCAGGTACATAACTGTGTATATCTATTTTTTGAGTTGAAATTACGAAAAGAATTTTCAGTAGGCTCTATCTGCTCAAACATACTGGCAGTTAGAGTTATCTCTCTTACTTCTGTTCAGTGGACAAAGTTTGAACTTCTTACCTTTAATATTGGCTGATAATTTGTATATTGGTGTTATGAATAAATCAGCTTTCATTTTACACTAATTTGATTTTTACATGCATATTGATCATCATCCCCATTGATTGTGTTTTAATGAGTGGATGGCACAGACAATAAGTAATTACAATTTCCCTAATTTTTCATCAGCAAGGAATGGCTAATTTTGAATTTATTGGAATCTTGGGAAATATGCCGTGGACGTCATCAAGAATCACAGTGTCATTAATAACCATTCATTCAAACTTTCCCAAGACTTGCCAGGGTCCTTGTCAACTGCAGAGCTCCCTGGAGGATACAGTTGCTCTCATATTCAAATTTCTGTAGAAAATGTGCAGTATGTTTTGCCCATTGTATCTTAGGGGAGGGAGAGGGAGATCAATAAGAAGATGAAAAAAGAATTGTTATCCCCGGAAATAACGCAGGATTTTCCTAGTATTTTTTTCTTGCTGTGCCGAGATCAATAAATCTTAATCCCTCCTTTTAAATCAACACCTTATAAACTAATTCTACCTCCAGGCGTTTTAGTCAAGAATAAGAAAGCAACTCACTGATGAAGAAGGACCAGTAATGTGATTTAGGAAATGCCAGGTTCAGTGGTCAGAATCGGCCAAAGGCAGAGGATGATCAGTTCATTGATGGGCTTACCATATTCTTTTTTGCAAGTCCCAAGAAAGAACAGAGCAAGACTTGATTGATGATTTAGAAAATGATATTGGACATAATTTGGCAAATCACAGTCAACAGTTTATTTTCTGCATTGCTACTTAAAAATACGCTTACACTGAATAAGCTACAGTAAATTCCTAATTAAAAGCAAGGAATTAATATCCGCGTAAAATAGCGAGAGTACATCTAGCGGATTTTAAATCTCGCTTTTATTTATCAGACGCATGTAAACTATAAGAAATTATGATAAAAATTCAGCGTTCGAGATTTAATATTCTCGTGGTTGGATGAAAAACGGTTGAATCGCAGAATTAAGTACTCGCGTAAAATAAGGAATCTACAGTATTCTTCTGCCCCAAGTCCTTGGTACATGTAAGATACTGTAGATTCGTTATTAAACGCGAGGAATTAATATCTGCATAAAAATGCAAGAACCAACCTTCACAGATTTTAAAATCTTGCTTTTGTTTTTCAGACAGTTTTGAACTATATTAAATTATAACCAAAAATTGGTGCTCAAGATTTTTATATTCTCACGATTTGATATAAAACAGCGGAATCACAGAATTGATTACGGGTGTGAAATAAGGAATTTACAGTACTATTTTTTAAACCAATGATATATTCAAGGAAAATCTCTCGATAAAAAAATTCAAGGAAAGAGATATAAAATGATAATAGAGCCTTAAGCTACAATGTGATCCACTGGGAGCTCATAAATTGAGAATTCTCTCTAACTATTGTATGCTTTAGTAAATATTTTATGGCAAGGAGAGAAATTCAGTAGAATAAACAGTTGTTATGAGAAGAAAGAGAGAAAAAAAAATTATAAGTTAAGAAGTAAATGGAAAATATGAGTGGTGCTAGCGCAGACAAGCATTTGTCTGGATAGGGAAAGATCCACTCTCAGGGGTGCTTTATATAAGGCTCCTGGTGAATTGAGAAGGTGAGAAATTTGTATGAACTGATCACAGGAAATGGATTGATCACAGAGGAGGTTCCTGATAAATGGGGGATCTGCCAGGAATGGCAGCTTGGACAGTTTCCATAAAGTTTCCTCCTTTTTTATCTGTTTGAATCTGACATTTCAACTGGGCCCAGTGGCATAACAAACGCGGCCTCTCAAGGGACTGAGGGGTGCTCTATCATTCTGCCATAATTACGGACATAGCCATACTTCTCTCACGATTTTTCACCGTTTTCTTGAAGCTAAAGAAGTGTGTCTGCCATTGAATTCACTTATCTTTCTGGCTTCTTCTGTAATTAGAATTTAATACCTTGAGTATATTTTTTGTAATTGAAGTGTCAGAACCTATAATGTGAAACGAAAGTCACTTTTCATTGCAAGACTTGTTTGATTTTAATTAATGAGAGGTTGGGTCTGTGTTAATAAGGAATTGGATATAGTTCACAAGGGTAATAAAAAATAGCAAAAACTCTTATGAAATAAAGAGAAAAACTAATATTGAAACACACCGCAGTTCTATGGTACTCGTATAATTACTAGATAAATCATTCACTGTTGTTTCTCTTTCAATATGGGAGGCTTCTTATTGCTGCCTTTTTTCATATGGAGAGACATAAAAGTTAAGTGTATATTATCAGACCTTGGATATATTTGGCAGCAGATATTAGTCTGAAGTTGTATGGGGTCCCAAAACATTGACCAATATCTACCAACTAATCAATGTGGGAGCTACAATACTTAATTCAAGAAGTTTAAGATTTATGGAATTACATGTATCATATAGAAGTAGAAAAGTAGATATAGAGTGATGAAATTAATAAATATGTGAATTCATTCAAGAAGTATTCTGAGTTTTTAGCTTCAACTAATAATCATCTGGAAAGCAAGTCACATTCCACATTTTGAAAAAAATCTTTCTTAAATACCAGATTATACATAAGGGATAGTGCACCTTTATTAGGGCCCCGCTCTGCAGGCGCCCTATAGTGATCAGTCTGTCCGTTCGTTCGTCTGTCTCTCCTTCTGTCCTTCTGTCCATCTGTCCATTCAAGATCTCTTGTCCAGAGCATATCTTCTCTCCCTTTGGCCCAATCTGGCTCATACTTCACCCACAGAGAGCCTTTTGGTAATAGGAGTGCAGTGAACTTGAACCATGCTTTAGGTCTAGGGTTAAGGTCATATCAGAGTAATATGAAAAATCCTTGTCCAGAGTATATCTTCTCTCCCCTGGATCCAATCTGGCTCATACTTTACTCACAGATTGCTTATGTTCAAAGGGTGTGCAGTGACATTGAATGAAGTTTGTAGGTCAAGGTCATATCGGGCATGCAAAAATTTGTTTTTCAGAAAATATATACTCTCCACTTGGCTCTATTTGGCTTTTACTTTACATAAACAGAGCTTTTGAGTAAAGGGTGTGCAGTGATCTTTAATAAGGTCAAATGTGAAGGTCATAGGAGAATTTTATGAAAAATCCTTGTTCGGAGCATAACTTCTCTACCTTTTGGTCCAATCTGGCTCATACTTCCCCCACAGGGTGCCTTTGATCAAAACATATGCAATAACCTTGAATGACGTTTGAAGGTCAAGTGTCAATGTCATACTGGATTATACAAAAATCCTTTATTTTAAAGAGCATATATGCTCTCCACTTGGCCCTCTTTGGATCATACTTCACATAAAAAGAGCTTTTGGGTTAATGGCGTGCAGTAACTTTGAACCAAGTCAATGTAAAGGTTATAGCATATCTCTTTTTAATCAATTTTTGATTGTTGATTATTTCTCATTTGATTAATCAGGCTCAAGTTGAACAAAAATGCCTGTATGTCAGGGGTAATGTCATTGAATTAAGAGTTCTATGGCAGCTGGGAAATTTCTAAGTTATAAGACAAATTCAAAGCAAAATTCTCTGAAATGTTTTTCGCCTAATGTCCATTATTTAAGTGGGGCCCTTTGAGATGGTCACCATCTCAATGTTGTCTAGTTGTATGCTAGTACAGTCAAACTTTGTTATCTGGAACTAGATGGGACTGTTTAAAAACTTCGAGATATCCGAGTATTCAAGATATCGAGGGTAAAATACTTAAAAAATAAGTGGTTGGGACTTACAAATCACTTCGACATATCCATTGTATACGAGATATCAGTGTTCGAGATATCGAAGTTAAACTGTATCTATTTAATAAAATTGTTTCATAATGGATTACAAGTTTAACATTGTAGTTTGGGTCAGTGATTACATAGGCATGCACATGATTTGAATGTACAATGAACACTTGCTTAATTCTCTATTGAACTTAAATGTTCTAAAAATCTCTTGAAATATTTGGAATTTTACGAAGCCCATATCTTATTTAAGGATGATGGACAAAATGCACTTTATACATATGAATTATTGGACTCAAAGGGGAGTTAGTCTAAAATGCTGATATGATAAATGTGGTGTGACTTTACAATGAAAAGAAAAATACATTTAATATTTCTTATGATCTTGTATCGAGCTTGAAGTCTTTTATACACCCTGAGTTTGCTGAGAAATAATGATATAAAATGCAATCTTGGCCATGCCATCATTGGGAAAAAATATGCCTTTGGCATAGCCATTTATGAATGAATAAATGATTAAAAATCTTCTAGATCTTGGGGAAAGATATATTTCAACATGAATTGAGTGTCTATTGCAGAATTTCAAAATATTTAAAAAATGTAAGTTAATTCATCCTATTTTATATCATAGAATATTTGATGAAAAACTTTTGATATGGCTCTTTTTTTTCTTTCAAAATCTCTATAACAAAAATGATTTAGATGCAGATGAATTAAATTGGTTCATTCAGGTATGAAGGTAGTAAGTATTCCAGAAAAAAAAATTCTTGAATCTATCAGTCTTTGAGTTAGTCATTTTTTAAACCACTGCACACAATTTCAAGAAACTTTGTACTTATAAGGACATGATGTGAAAGTGTGCATCATATTTGCATGAAAATCCCATTCTATTATTTTCAAGAAATTTTGCCCTCTTTTGATTTAAGAAGTTTAGCCTTTATTGATTTTAGTGCATGTACTGAAATAGTTTGTCAGCGCAATTCCCTTGAAACTGCAGAATAGAATTTCATAAAACTTTGTACTTGATAAGGACATGATGTGATGATGTGCATATTTGCAGCAAATCCCAATCCTTTATTTTTGATTATGAAGCTGTGTTTGAATGTGCATATTTACAGGAAAATTCCATTCATTTGTCTTTTCAAGTATATTGCCACTTTTAAAAGTCTATTGCAAGTCTTGAATACCGTATATTCGGTAATTTTCGAAATGATCTAATTTTCACTTTTTTTGCACTCGCTTTTACATAGCTAAATATTCAATACACAATATTATATCAGGTAATGTTTGCTATAAGAAACTTTTTAAATTTCTAAAATGACTGACGCAAATAAAAAAAAAATTACACATTTTCCCCATTTTCGCAAATTTTGTGAGTCACATAAAAAACCCTGGATATACGGTAAACTTTTGAAACAATTTTTCAGTGAAACTCCTCTTAAACCAGTGTATAGAATTTCATGAAACTTTGTAGTTGATATTTAAAGACAAAAATATGTATAGATGTGTATATTTTTGCAGGGAGTTTTGATGTGATGATTTTTCTGGAAGTTGTGCCAATTTTTTTTTAATTACTTTGTTTATTTAATGCATCCAATAGTTATGAAAGATATTTTTATGACAGAGTAAATTCTTTGTTGACAAGTTGATTTTTGTAGGAATTTTTTTTTAAATGCAAAAAATAATGAGGAAGTTTTTTCAAACATGAAAAACAGTAAAGAATACAATGTACTGCATTTCGTATAAGAACTGGTGTTTCAATTCGGGAAGAAGCCAAAGTGAAAAACATTTTAAACCTGGACTAATGGGGTGGAAGGTCAATTGAAACAAAAGCCAAACTGTGAAGCTGCTATATTGATGGAGTGATGTTAATTGTTGGGACAGTTGACGGAGCCAAGCTGTTGTTGTGTAGGATAGATACCCACTGAACATTAATCACCACAGCCATGTAATAACCATTGACCGGTAATTATTGACACATTTGACAGCTTATAATGAGTGAGATCATCAGTAAATGAATAGGGATTCTCGAAGCTCCATGGATTCCACCGGAAATCGGGAGCATGTAGACTGTAACCCGATCATCTGAAGCCCTGATAGAATGGCTGATAAAGCGGTCACAAGCTTTGGTCCAGCCCCAGCGTCACTGTTGCTGATAATTGTCTCCTGTTAATGCATTTATTTCAGTTATCAATTTCCAATAATGGTGAAAAGATTCATGATATTTGTGGAGGAAAAACTAGCAGAATATTTTTTTTCAGAGGTTTTTCCTGGTATCAAATGACTGAGGCCTATTATCTGTCAGTCTTCTGTTTGATTTTGCCATGCTTTTAAATATCCATTTGTTGTGTATGTAGATAGAGGAACGATTTATCCGATGCACATCCTTTCTTTTCTCTAAAATATATCTTATTCTAATTATCATAAACAGATGCTTGCCTTTTGTTATCATTGATATGCTTCAAGTTTGTAGATGTAAATCCTTTAGTTCAGTTTACTGAAAAGACTCTACATTAGGTCTTAGTAAGTAAGCATTACTCTGAGTCAAAGGAATATTCTTCTTTGAAATTCTCTCTCTCTCTCTCTCTCTCTCTCTCTCTCTCTCTCTCTCTCTCATTATAAAGATATGAATGTTCATACTAGAGAAAAATATTAAAAAGAGGAGGTTTTAGTGATGCAAGATAGGAGGCTGGATGGTCAACAAATTAACCATCAGTTCTGCCCCAAACTTTGACATGATAATTTTGGCCACAAACTAACATTTTTTAAAGAAAAATCCCAAAAATTTGAGCTTTAAACTTTGAGCATTTTCATATATCTTTTTCTAAAGATGGTAAATATAGCTTAAAAATAACCACAACCATCGGGCCCTCTTAAGTCTATTATCTCAATTTCTACTGCAAACAGTGCTTGGTTGATCTCTCAGACACGCTAAAGTTATTGCCCTTTCAGTAGCCACAAACAGACACATTATGCCCATGGGCTTTGGGACCTTTCCTTTTGTTAATTACAAATGTAGATGATTGGTCTAAAAACCCAAACAAGTGTATAAATATTAATGCCATATTAATTAGCAATCTCTAGTCAATGCCTTTGCATATTTCTATTTCTCAGTAGGCAATAGTTTTTATTTGTCCATGGAAAAGCAATGGTTAAAATAGCTATTGCATTAAATCTTACTTTACATCCTTAACCAGAATTTCATCCTTATTGTCAGCATGAATAAAGCTTTTAAAATGTTTACAAGTAATGTAAAGAAAATTTTGGCATGTGGTTCTGAGATGAATATAGGCATGGTAAATAGATTTTGGGTGTATTTGGTGCTTTTCAAGATAATGAAAGAAGCAGCAGCCTGCTTATTTTTTGAAAATTTTCCTTGGACCCAATAACAAAGAAAAGCTATTGAAATGTTTTTAATATTTCTGGTCATATTTATTGATAGTTGGAGAAACTATAGGGCGACAGATAAACTTCAACTTCATTTTTGTGCGCTGTCGGCAGTGACGCTTTATTTTTGTGGAGGTTCTGTAATATACTAGCGGCAAGCGTGTGCTGGCATGCTTTGGTCTTGTCAGATGCCTTTCACTTTGAATGATGATGAAGGATATTGTATTCCTCCCATAGGATCCTTTGTTATGTGACAGTGCTCTATTTTATATAAACACCACTTTTATTGTGAGGCGATTTAAAGAGTTCTTTAAACCTATTTGATTTGTTTGAATCCAGCGTGTAAAATTTACATGTCTAAAATTCTTGCATCACAGCACAACATTTTGTAGTTATATGATTCCTGGGGGATTTCTAGAACATGGTAGCGTGGCCTGAACAAAAACCTATATTTATTGCTTCTCTTTTCAGCATCTTATAAACAATTCATGACTTTTGATGGTGAAATTTCAAGTGCCTATAGATTTACTGCAAACATTACATTGTTAGGAGAAATGAATAATAAATGCTTTAGTCTAAAACTTCCTTGCAAATATTGGTTGCTGTGCACCGTGGCAGCTTCACAATTACTCTAATAATGATTCTTCCTAGCCTTACCCTATTATTTTATTTTTTTCTGCGCTCTTCCATAAGAGAAACAAAGGCTTTCAGAATTATATTGGAGGAAGGACGAAAAAAAAAGTGCCGCTGTAAATTATTCATTGTTGTGCATAGATATGAATTCATGTCATCTGAATCAATATTTCAATTCAAAACCAAATCATAGTCCTCTTGATAAGATTCTACAGTGCCATTTCCTGCTGCTAGTTCAGAGTGACGGTCGGTAGTGGATTATGATATTGTGTTTACTCGCTGTATTGCTTGTGATGAGTTTAGAATCAACAGTAAATAAAGGCTTCCAGTTTGACGGATGAAAACAATGTCACTTCACTAAATGTATAACAACCCATTTGAAAAAGACCAATTACTGATACAGCTGAACAATGGAAATTTCCCACACATGGAAATACCTCAACACTTAACCATTTACTGCATTGAATAAAGTAGAAGAGAATTTCGATATCTGATTCTAACACATGCCCCATTTTTTTGTTGGCTTCAAACAAAGACGAAGAAATATATAAAAATATATTCAAACCTTATTATTTCAAGCTAGGACCAATCAAAAACTTCTAAGTATCTATGAGGTAAATTTGTATAAAAAAAAACCCAGTACATTGTACTGGTATTTGAGAAGAATCTTGCTTCAATCAACAGTATTCTAGAAACCAATATTCAAGATTCTATAATACAGCTGCAC
>CM065920.1:32817481-32829981 GCA_033439105.1 Magallana nippona | reverse complement strand
TGGGAAATTTGTGATCAAATAAACTTCATCTAAGGAATTAATCATTTGAAAATAGAATGGAAAGTAAATTTCCTGCCTAAATATGATCAATTATAAAGATTGCTGTTGCATTGGGTTGAGAAAAATAAATATGTGGACATCAGGGACCAAAAGCAGAGCTAAAAAGACCATGTAAAATCACCAGCAGCTGAAAATATGGTCGTTATAACATTCATCAAACACTTCAAATTGTTTTTGCTTCTTAGCAGTCAATTGTTATGGAGATAAGTTTTTATTAAAAGAGAACACAAGAGATAATTACTATGTACTATATTTGTTTAGTTGCGAAACACAAATAGCAGAGATTGTTGGCTTTCTTCAGACTTGGGGGTTTCTTGTGTGTACACGGAATCAGGTTTTCGGGACTTTACTTGTTCCAAGGTTCTTTCTATTGGGTCTCTTTCAAACCATATATTACCTGCGTGACAAAAATTTTATTTTTTGTAAAGGTAAAAGAATTAACGTAATATAGGAAGGCAAAATCAATTTAAATTCAGGGGGTTCAAACGTAAACACATTCTGTTGAAGTGAAGATTCTTGACTGGGCAATTAAAATTCGACCAAGCATTGGTATTTATTTGCTTGCATTGAATGTGAAAATTATTCTCATCTATTGGGGTAATAATTAAGGTGTATGAATACAAAGAACAAATTACTTTCACCCTCTGTTTGGGATCAGTCTTTATTCTCCATCTGCCAGGACCAACATAGAATCAGATGTGTGTAGACTTGCCCCTTCTTCTTCCTCAGTTAAATGCTTCCCCCAATTTTCTCCCAAATTGACAGGTTTGGTATGATAGCTACCTGTCCTGGGAGAATTAAGACACTCAATGGGTTTTAATGACTTTTTTCAATTTCTTGTGGACTATTTGGTTTTGTGACATCAGCATAGAATTCACTCATTCAAATATCATCAAACAGTAGACCAACTGTGTAATTTTCAAATTATGAAATAATTTTCTACTGACATTGTAAATCAAGATATAAACCATTGAGTCATTGATTCCTGTGAATTAGGATTTAATAAGTTCGTTTTCTCTGTATATCCATGGCTGATGCATTTCATCGCTTTTTTTTTTAATCAGTGCGATAGGGATAGAAACTTGACAATGGCTTATACTTTTCACAAATTGTCAAACATTAGACCCTGCCAACACTGAAATGGGTAAGCATTCGTTCCAGGAATGCATTATGCTTTCAGTTGTTATCAGGGAAAAAAAGCTGTGTCCTTGTTTTAAGTGATAAACTGCCATGCTATATATCTGATTGATTTCTGAAAGTTCCTCTTTTCATCTTCATCAGTGATGGGAAAAGATGAAAAGATAGACATCCTGCATCTTCTCCCATATCTATATGTCACATTAAGTTACCATGGTGACTAGATGTCATCATGTGATACGAGAGTCTAAACTCTCTGATACTTGTCCTTTTGTCACCGTTGAAGTGGCTCAGCTGAGAGGGGCTTTTCCTGTTACCTGCACATCTGATGTAGGGAGGCTCACAAGTTCGCCTTTTTGCTTTAAGTGTTCCCCGATTGTTAAAGATGATATTAGGATAAATGGATGAAATCCATCAAGATTTCTAAACCTATTAAGTCTGCTTCACCAATCACATAAGTTCATGCTCTGCTGTGAAGATTGCAATCGTATACAACATCCAGTACATGTGACCATCTTTGTTAGAGTAGTTAATTTATGTAAAAAAGAAAGTCCCTTTTTTGGTTGTTGAAGTTAATGAATTAGGATTACCACAAGCCTATGCTACCAATATAAGCTGTTATTGAGAAACAGTGGTGAAACAAAAAAGGTATCTATGTGTCAAGAATATATCCAATCAATTTTCCAATTTACACAGAAATTGTTTCTTGGGTTGCTGAAGCAGCATAGATAATCCCAAACTTTATATGTGGCTCTATCAGGGGGCTGTTATTGTGTTCTTTTTGGTGACTTGTGCAGAACTTTCCCACTTTTTTTAATGGATCAATGTAGAAATAATTAGGAGTAATGCCAGTACTGTACACGTTTTTGGAGTGATTTGGAGATTCATATTCCAAGCATGACCAAATGGCATTACCAAACTCCTTGTCAGAGAAGAAGGAAAAGACAAAGAACTCCGTCGCTTATATTCCTTAATTTAGACAGAATACTGCAGACGTGGAGCTCCACTTGGCTCTGTGTATTTTCGTTGAGAAGTTTGGTAAATATACAGACTAAATGGCAAAGGTAAAGCATAGGATTGTGCTAGGGCCTGCCAGAAGCTACAATGTCACAACAATGTTAGCTTATGTACACAGGAATTAAAGAATCTTAAAGTGCTTGAGAACCTCTTGTGTTACCTAACTATCATGACAGTCCCTGTTGGTTTTTCTCTTTTTTAACAGTTTAATAGAATTGGGGAAAGTTCATCTTGGGGTACCCCAGCAGAGATTTAAATGTCTGCACAAGACCTTTTATATGTGTGCTTGCCTCTGTCTGTTTTGTTGGGAAAGTTTTAGAATTACTATGGCACAGAACACAATTATATTTAGAATTTATTTTTTTTATTCTTGCAGGTTTCAATGCCAGATTCACATAAAATTATTCAATTCACTAGAGATTATGAAAGCGGTTTAAGTGAATTTGATTACGGTGTATGACAATTTTCTTTGGTTTCTTATGGCATTCAGAGGCGTTTCACACACTGAGAAATTTCTTCACCCAAGAAGCAGAATGTCTTCTGGTAGACATCATAAAAAATATTAGATTTAAAAAAAGCAATTACTCAGACTGGTCCACAGAGAGGCAAATCTATATGGGAAAGTTAATCCCCAATTCAATACAAAAAAATTTGCGAGAATTGGGTTATCTAAGGTGGAGAAATAGTTGTTGGTATGCAGATTATTAGTCAAATGATATAAGGCTTTGTATTATCTTATGACATTTTAACAGAAACCTTGATAAAAAAAAACAACCAGTTTTGAATTAAAGAAATTTAGGATATTCCCCCCACCCAACCCTCCCCCCAAAAAATCGGAATGAGATATTGAAAAAGCATTATTGACCAATTTGAATACTGTCCTTTTATCTATATTATTAATTAATTGTTTATGTTTGAAGAATCACATTAAAGAAAAAAAATTGATAAATTGATTGTGGTACATATATGTACTAGCTATTAGTTCATAAAAGTTAAATGAGATAAAAAGTTTGGAAATTTTGATTTTCTTTAGATAAATGATCATTGCAAAAAGCTCTCTGTAAAAGTGATTTATAATTTATTATAGTGTTTCTAAATTTGTACCTATTATTGAGGAAGAAAATTTGTATCAGCAGTTGTGATCTAACAATTATTCCCTTGCTACCATCTGTTTTGTGCCCATGGCAGCTATAGTGCTCATGTAAAATATATTTGATTTGTAAGGTTCATACATATGAGTAGATATTTCAAACTTATTACAGTAAAACTCGCTTAGTACGAAAACGGATATAGCGAAGTCTCGGATATAAAAAAGTTTTTTTTGTTAAAATTCTTAACAAATATTTGCAAAATTTTACGGTTATAACGAATTTGGATACAACGAATTTATGGATATAGCGAACTAATTTTGAGTCCTGTAGAGGCAATGAATGACAAAAATTAACACTTTTATAACGAAATTTTTAACAGTTTTAAAAAGTTTGCACTACCATTTAACATAATAATTTGAATGAATTTATTTTCTCATAAATTCTTCAATTTACAATCTGATTATGAAAGATATCAAAATAAGATATTTTCATTCTAAGCCTCGGTCAATTAGCAAAAAGTGTAGTCTGGTGAAGGAAAATATGTTAATAGTGAATTCGATATAGTTATTATTACGAATTTTTTATACGGATATAATGAATTATGGATATAGCGAAGTAAATCCATTGGTCCCTAGGACTTCGCTATAACCGAGTTTTACTGTATGAAGTGCATCTTTTTACAATTTCTACGTTGTGTTGTGCAAGTTAATTATTTGTAGTGATGGAGGTACATTTTCTGGAGTAAGATAATTTTCCAAGAGTCTTTGTGGCAGTCTCTGTCTCGAGCGGTGTTACCAGTGTAGAAAGGTCTTAAATCAGATCATCTGTTCGAGATTCCTGTGTAGCCCAAGGTGACAAAAAATAAAATATCAGAGAGTAATCCGAATTTCTCTGCAACAAATTATTAATGGGTTTTCTCAGGGCCTTCACCATTTGGATTGAGTCGTGAGAGTTTTCTTCCACACACTGATTTTCAACTGTAATTTCAAACTCTTTACAGTTAAGGTTGCCTCAATCATTGGGCCCACTGATATGAACTTTCTGTTGACTTTTCTTCTTTTCTAAATTGTCATGATAGCTGAGACTTCAGGCTCAATGTACCAGTCAGTTTGTGCATTATCATTAGTATATTGATGAAAATAAGGAGGCAGTGTATATTATTTAATTTTATCATTAGCTATACCTGAGAATTATGAAAACTCAAAGTCTTCAGATAACAGACATGACAGAGAAAGACTTCTGAATCAGGAAGCAAAAAGAATTCTGTAATGTTCATTCTGCACTTTAAGGTCGGCTTGCTCTCCCAGGATTTCGAAGGTTTTTGTAAAAGAATGCCATTTTTATCTCTCATTGCTGTTGCAATAGATGAGCATAAAGGGGTGAATGAAAACACCCATATAAATAAAACATGGCTTATCCTTATTTGTATTATTTTGATCATCAGGGTGAGTGGTAATGTGTTGGAATATTGCATGTTTGTGTGGTAACACTGTAGAGTGGAACCCACTTATTACTACTGTATTAATTACAACAAAAGAAAAACCTTTATCAACATTTCACTGTAAATTTCCCAAGGTGATATAAATCATTAATTTTGCAATGAAACAGAATTCTCCAGCCAGCGTATCCTCACCATTAAAGTAAGGCCTACACTGCTCTCCCAATATGCAGTGGCAGCAAATTAACTAATGGTCCCCGCGCTCTTGTTTGGACCTGGGTAATAGAACCTACACATGACATTTTAAAGCCCATTGGTGGACACTAAGGGGTGTCATATAATATCAGATCATTATACTGTACATCTTGTTTAAAATCTGTTTTTTTTTATAACAAGGGATACACAACATCAAACACAAGAAGGAAAATAATCAAAAAGTCACCACTATCTGGGATAGGTTTGATGAAAGACAACCAAGAGGGGAAACAGATATTTCATCTTTCAAAATGAATATTATTGTATCTCTAGTCCCCACAATCTGGGATAGGCTTTTAATGAACTCAACTAAGAGCTGCAAAGCAAATATTCTATCTTTAAAAAATGAATATTGTGTTATATCTTTCAAGGAATGGTTACTCTAGTCCCCGCTTTATGCTAATATCTCCTTCTTATTGTTTTGGAGAGAAGAGAATTAGAATTAATATCTAGAGAGGCACACTGTCATTTTGATCTGTATTCTTTATGGTCTGTAGCAGAGGTAAACACTGACAGTCGTTTAAGTCTGTATTTTATTCCTCAATTTTTCATGCTACATCCTGTCATTTGGGACCTCTCTGAGTTCTATGTTGGACCAGTCTTGATATTAAGCAGCTAAATTTATCATCATCTTCATGTCATTATTCCTATCAAACAAGAACTTTGTTGGCAGGTTATATCATATCAAGAATGGATTATCAATTATTATTTATGGTGTTATGATTCTCAGGAGGTTCCCAAAATGACTTTTTTTTTTTTTAATTTATGAAACATAGTCGCTGACTAAAATGCTGATCCTGGCAGTATTTTGTGTGGTCTCCCGTCCATAACCTTCATTCAATTGTTCACTTTATTGAAATTTATTTTAGCTGAATATTCTATGCCACCTGTTACAATTTCTTTGCCTCAGTGAGTCAAATACAGACATTTTGTGGAAATATTTATGCATGGGTGCCACCTTGCAACAGATGGCATAAAAATTAAAGGTTCCTGCATGTATAAAAAACCTTCGCTGAGTTCATGATCTAGAAAGTCAATGTGTTGAATACCAAAAGCTACACATATCAATCACAAAGAAAATTGTAGTCTACTGACTTAATATGCTAAACTGTGCATTATTATATCTTTATTACTTAAATATTAAATTTATCTGTGAATTTTAATACCGGTAGATTTGAAGGAAAATGAGGCAAATGTGTTAGGAAGAGAACTTTGTAAAATTCAGGGTTCTATGAAAATGCTTCATCTAATATTCTTGCCGTTATAGTACTGCTTAATTTGTGCTGTCAAATCACATCTTATTTAAGAAATGTAAGCAAATAAACAACTTGTATACAAATAAATACCATATATGAGAAATCTACTTTCATGTAGATATAATGAGGGCAGAATAAAAGGGTGTACAAATATCACTGGGATGGATTCATATGAGCAAGTGATCCATCATACATTCCCCAGCCTGACACGGTGTATGTATAATTGATCACCATTTATTGGATACTGTCCTACAGTAAAAACATTCGATTACATGACTCCTATATTTTCATTTCGGTGTTACACTAGTTCAAATATCGCGAGGCCCTGTAAAGGGAGCACACCTGAGGCCATGACTGAAATCAATGGACCCTGTATATAGTACCACGTCAGAGGGTCCCCAGGGAGAACAACCCTACAACCACAACAACTGGGTAAATTGAATTTTACCTACCCCTTCATCATAAAAGTAATGCAATGACCAGCCATTGGTCTGTTCTGAGTCTCAGAGGCACGGTCCAGACAGATCTAGGGGTCCAGATTAAGCCATAATCAGTCCAATATTGCCACCACCGTGCCACAGTGAGTAGATCAAATCTGATGCTTTTATGTTCAGTTCTTCTCTTTCTTTACAGCGGATTATGTTTGATAAGGCTCTAATTTTGTCTAAAGTATTTCCACAGGGTTAAGTCATTCGATCTCACATTTATTTCTTCTCCTACGTTATTAGCCTTTGTAATGCAATTCTGGCTTCCAAGTTGGCAGAAATGGTCATTTTTTTCCTGCAATAGATGATTGTATTGTTTGCTATTTTCCAACTTGAATGCCTGTCTTTTTTGTCAAAAGGACACATCAGGGATGTATTATTTTGCATTATGTATATGTATAACCTTAGTATTCAGCTGTGGACAACGTTTTGTTCTAAGATAGCAAGGAAAGAAAGCTGTCGTTCAACTTCCTGATCTTTCAATGCATGAACTAAATGTTGTTTTATATTGTAACTTTTCTAAAGATTACTACTTGGTGTTCAGATTTTTTGTATGAAGGAAATGTTAAAAGCAGGAAGAAAATCCAGCTTGAGATCTGTTGAGAGTCATTTCATAGTTTTCAAGATTCACAGTTAGGCAACAGATATCTTGGTATGGTGTATCTCGGGTGAATTATTTCTTCTGTTGATTGTCTTGATATTTTTTTCGACTGGACATTAACTATCATTTCCTGGCCATTTCCTAAACATAAAGAGGAAGTCGTATTGTTTGAGGCATTTGCTGTAAAGAGACAGACATTGTAGGAGGAGGCCTCTCAGCATACCTTGCCACCAAGATGATGGTTGCAGACCCTTTCTTTTGGGAAAAAGCCCAGAAACTCAACCAGTGGTTGCTTCTTCAGGTAGGGTTATTCCTTCGTGAAAGGTTACCGTTGCCAGTTTGTATTTTTGGGCATCTTTAGTTGTTTTTCACTGTCTCATCTCTTTTTTTGTTATATTGTATGAATTTAGCTTCCGTTTCTACAGAGTTGAGTTTTGTTCATTTATCAGATAGTTGGCATTGACCAATGCAAGAAAAATTTTATTTACACGATATTCATGTTTCCAATGACAATCAAGATGATTGATTTTCATTTTATGTATTGTAATTTTACTATCTGATAATTCCTTAAGTGATGGATTGCAGAAATGGTGTGGATTACTTAAAATGAAGTTGTTAGCTGTTGTTAAGTGTAATTTACACACCAGCATTATATGGGTTTTGGCACTTGTAAAAATGGCCAGCTTCCTAGTAGTTGTTCACTTGATGGGCTTATTGACGGGATTATAATGCGAGTGGTTTAAGTGATCCTTACCTCAAACCAACGTATTGATCCCTTGCTTCTTGCTCAGGTAAATTAAGAGATGGTTGTAGGGGGACAATTACCTGTTAAATTTACACTTCTCTCTTTCATTATCAACAGTCTGATGCAGATATCCGTGCATGAAATTGATATTTTCTCTTTTTTACAATAACCAAAGTTGTTTTTTTAGCATATTTTCATCATTTGCCAAAGAAAGAAAGAGATTGTCTGTGAACAAATTAGTAATATGGGGAAGTAAAATTATGAAATGTCATTCCTAGCAGAAAATGACAATGGCCTGATATTGAAGCATGTAACTACCAAATAGTTGCCATTTCTCATAAGCATGGAAGAGCGTCATTGTAAACCCAGCATGACGGCAGCCGGTGGATTCGTGAAAATGAGGGGACATTTTACAGTAGACAAGTTTGGGTTTCCTGACTAGTACATCTTTAATGGTAGAAACAGGAAATCACTCCCAACAGATAATGCTCACCGGAAACTTTCACACTGGCTCAAGAAGAAAAAATAGACACCAAAAAAATATCTCCTGTCCCTTCAGTCCAACCAAGCGGAAATAAATCTTTTTCAAAGTCCATCTTCACTGTCAAATAAATTTGTCTGGTGAAACCTTTTTTTTTGTATTATTAAACCCACTATTCACTGTCTTTCCAAGTTAGTGCAGATATGTTCTTTGCAATGGTGAGGTTTCTTATTCAGGCATAATCATCATCTCACAAGTAATTTCAGTGAGTTAGTTGCTGCTCAAAATGTTAACCATGCAGTTGTTTATACAATAGTATTTCCTGTTTCTACCATTAAAGATGTACTAGTCAGGAAACCCAAACTTGTCTACTGTAAAATGTACCCTCATCTTCACGAATCCACCGGCTGCTGTCATGCTGGGTTTACAATGACGCTCTTCCATGCTTATGCTGAAAACAGTGAATAGATTGGTAAAAAAATGTATTGGTCATGATATAGTTAGTTTTGATCTCTTTGGTAATGTACTGATCTTAGAAATAACCAAATTATTAATAGCTTTTTAAAAAAATATGTTATTTTGGTCAAGACTGGCTCTAACTGAAGCTGAATTTCAATGATTCATTTCATTTGTGATCACTATCATAATCTTAAGACAGGAAAAGACATCCTGAAAGGTTGAGATGTGGGCTTGATAAAAAGTGTGTTTGTTAATTGCCTCCAAAGAGACTGTAATGTTTGATCCAGGTTAGCTATGGAACAGTCATTAATTCTTGTGTGATTTATTCATTCTTAATTACATTTCGCTTTGTGGCATTAAAAGAGACAAGACCTAAAAATATGGATTGACTATAATGCTAACTTTTCTGCTAAAAAATACCATTAGTACACCTGTGCCCCTCTGATGTTGAGAGATTATGATTTTGTACTAGCCTCAAATAGAAGAGATTGATGTTAAGGATTAAATGCAGTTTTGTAGTTCATTATTAGATATGACATTTAAGTATAATGTAGCTAAGAATTCAGTTTAATACTGTCCTCTGTTACGTGGCGTGCAGACTGAGCCACGTTCAGCAAGTGTTGCCAGCAACACCTGTGTCATGATAGGCTTGAGACTTTTGTACTGCAAGGTAAAATTAGGTGCTTGGATTGTTTCGTTTATGTACATGTAATTTTGTTGTTCAGGATTAGTGATCGAAACAGGTGACTCTCTTTCTCACTCTCTGTTTATATGCATTGAATTGTGGAATTTTTCCTCATTTATTGTGTATGGACTGTTTCTGTTCAGATAGAAATGTTGCCAATGGCCTATTTATTTATGATGAACAAAAGGGAACCCAAACTGAACAGAAAAAAAAATGGAAATCACATTAAGAACTGCAAGAAGAAAAAAGTCAAGAAATTTATTAACCTGAATTGCTTTTTGTGTCATTTGTGGTTGAATTTCAATTTAAAAAAAATAACAACCAGAAAACCATGGCAACACATGGAGAGTATTGACTTTTGTTCATTCAAAGTTCTTATTATAAACCTTTGTCATCAAAATAAGTGAAAATAGGGGGGGGGGGGGGGGGAGAAAAATGAATTTGCATGATTATGAATTAATAAATGATAAATAGAAATCAATAGACTATTAAAAATTGTCTGAAATTGTTTGTAGCAGATGTGATATTTAAGAGCCTGTAGATCGAACATGTTTTGTGTCGAGTTTTGGCATTTGTGATGTTTTGGTTGTTACACTGGCAGAAATGTTACCATTGATTTTGTTCGAATGACTGAGCAGAAAAGGACCCAGGAGGAAACATTTTGATGCAATGTTCCAGATGAAATGAATAAACAGTTGTAAAAGTATCGTATTAAATCAAGATGCAAACTGATGCTCCATACTCATACAAAAGATATCTTCCATTTAGCAAGTGGAGTCTGTTTGAAGTTTGGTGAATGATCAGACTTTCACTGCCCACTTAGGTATGGTTGTTAGTTCCGAGAATATTGCACAGTATCTTGTTTTATTGCAACCGATTATTTTCACCTGATGAAGATCTACACAAGAGATAGGCTCTTCATGCTTGCCTATGAATAATAGATAGGCCGTGCAATGCCACAAATGGGTTTAGGCATGGACTGTACAAACTATCCATTTTGTTTTGGTAATTTGGGAAGTTGATTAAATTACACGCAGTGTAATTCTATATGGAAATATAAATATGTAATGACATAGCAACATCTGACTCTCTGACCAGGAACTCTATTGACATTTATCCAACCTTTTACAAAATTTCCAAATGGAAGTGAAATAGACCTTCCAATATTCTGCAACTTCATCCACATTAGAATCAAATTTGTACTTTGTAAATTTTTCTTGAAAGATTTTTTCTTTCCTGGCTATTTTGTAAAGAGTTTACAGGTATCTACTACTTAATTTGAATCTGTGAGAAATTGATGCCCAAATTATGAAGAATCGAAGTACTGCACAATCTTGGTCCCATTAATTTGTGGAACCAGATACTTGGAATGATTGTGTTACATTCCTGCAAACTTTACGATGTCATTATTGATGATTTTAACAGGATAATGATATTTGATACATATTATTTAAAACCGATTCATTCTATTAATGGGTCGTTAAATGCTATCTTTCCCTATTATAGAAGGCTTGCAGTTGAAGAGAGTAATTAAGATATCTTTTTATCATTGCAGGAGATGAAGGTGAACTGGGCCACATCCCCTAGTAACACTCCCAAACAGGACACTAGTAGTAAGTATGGCGGTCCATCGGAGAGCTCTTTATCCCCTTGGTTGGTGACAGTCCTAAATCATCTGTCAGTTTAGTCACCTCCATTTGTTATTATTAGGTTTCATTTTAAATGGTTAGTAGACATTACATCAAATTATAGTTATGTAACACTGACAAAAATTAGTTAACAGATAGGACTAAATAACAGACAATGTTATAAATAGTAAATTGTCAGTAGACATGGTAGTTTTGTAAAATGACAAAAATTAGTTATCAAATATGACTACAAATAGTCAACAGGCAACTATAAAATAAGAGATAGTCAGTAGACATCACATCGAATAGGAGTATGAAAACTGACAAAAAATAGTCAACATATATGACTACAAACAGTCAACAGACATCACTATAAATAGTCAATCTGATGTCATAGCAGATAGTCAACTGTTACCCTACACATTTTCAAATGATGTCATTGAAAGTTGTACACAGATTTAAAACCATTGGATGATCATGACCTTTATTTACAAAACATTTATGAAAATAGTTTTAAAGTAGAGTGTGTAAACCTCTAGAGTTCACTTAAAGATTATATCAGACAGTTAATATAGCATGTCTTAAGTTCATAAGGACCACCTGATAGATAAAATCAAGATAAGGGGAAAAAGTCCAGTGTTACTCCATCGAAATTTTACCGTAACTTTACTGCTTTCATTGACAACAAGAACAACACGATTTTAAAAAGATGCAGCTTTATCATTAAGAATTTAAATTAGTCACCAAGAGATTTAGTCAGTTTATGTCTACATTGACCTGACATCTTAAACAAATGAAGTTGAGTTTGTTTAGTTTTAACTTGTCAGAGATCAAATAATGTTCACATAGAAGCTAATTCATTTTAAGAAATAACAAAATTTAGATTCTCAGCACAAAGAGAGAATGGAGTCTTTGCGACCGGGCATCCCTCACTGGTGACGTCAATGCTAAATATTTTTAATCAGAATATCATTTTTCTCTATAAGATATTTTGTAAATCACCTTTTCATTAGAATTTGATCTGACAGTGAAAATAGATCAATTTAGACATGGGTAAATATCTTTATTTACATAAAAATTCTGAAGTTATTTTTGTTTTGAAAGGAAACCTGAGGACACTTTCTATTTATTTTTGAAAATTTAAAGCTTTATTTGGTTAAAA